>OX375867.1:84340906-84382013 GCA_947359475.1 Heligmosomoides polygyrus bakeri
GTAAACAATATAACAAAGACATACACACACATCACTTCGATGTTTCATGTGAGCATCATTCACACTATCAATAATTGAAACTCGCGACGAGCCTTTCAAACGCGTGGCTCAATCTGGTCTTTGATGCAATAAATGATTGCTGCATTATTGCGCTTCAAAACAAAATTTAGATTATTATTTTCTCGAAAAAAATTTGTGAAATTATTACACTTACTGGGACAGCTAAACTAAAAATTTCAAAAAAGTTACACCAAATTTTCCCTGGAGAAAAATTGTTCTAACTATCTTGGAGAGTTTTTAGTTTAGCCTTTAAGAAGCTCTTTTCAGTTTGTAAAAGTTCGCTTTGATTTCAAAAGTCTTAAGCTAGCTTAGAAGAGTGCCAATTTGATCTGAAAAGTGTCCAATTCCAATTCGACGTGAAAATGGTATATTAGGTCAGCTCTTTGCTAATTGCCTTTACCACTCGTAGTGCAGCTGTTTCATCACAAATATTTTTTTGAAAAGAGAAATAAATAAATTAGAGTTGATTGGGCTCAACAACAGCTGCTGAAATTTATTGTGTGTGAAGCTTACACACTGGCCAACACATTCAAGCTATGACCTACGCAATCCGGAAAAGCCAAAAACTCATCAAGGCTTGGCAGCATGGATCAATAATGGTGGACAAAGTCGAAACGGGAGAGAAATGAGAGACTCGTTGGTCATGCAGCCGAATGCAATGTCTCTGTAGGGCATGTCAGGTCAGCGCAATTATGATAGAAGGCCTCTACATCAATGCTCGATCTGCTGCGTCAAAATATTGGCGTTCGAACTGGTTGAAAAAGTTGAGCGAAAAATTACACAATTACAATACTGGGCTTTCCAGCTTTCATTCTGCGAAGACTCAGCATGAAACGCTGTTGAAACGCAGTCACACTTTTGAAGGAAGTCGTCACTTTAACCGGTTGAAATTGTGATCATCGAGCTTCTCGATATTTGATATTTAGAGTCTCTACATTGTGTCTGGTTAGTCAGCATATTTTGAGACTAACTCATTCGCTTAGGAGAAAGATATTCGCTGCCGAAGAGTGCTGTTTACCAAATGTTCACTTGCAGTTTTGATGAACTGCAAGAAGCACGCAAATTCCCAAAATGAGCTCGACACGTAAATTTTCTATGTCGTTCCCTTCCTTAAACATGAGTAGACAGCAAACTACAATCACAGGTTTTGGATTGAGAATTCTTCCGTTGAAATAAACGAAATCTGTTGCTGCTCAAAGTGAGTATCTTCCTGCCAAATTTGCTACCAAAAAAATTGTCGCAGCCAGGGGAAGGTCGTCAATGGCAGGTAAACAAAATTTAATTAGGTTTAAGAATTTTAAAATTCAAATGGGCAGCACCACTTGTGCCTGGGGACATAATTAAGCGAGACTCGGCGACGGTTTTGGGTCAGGTCACAGTAATTAAGACCCCTTTAATTGCGGCATTGGTTTTCAGGCTTCCACATATTCTTGAATGGCGATCGCATGCCCAGTGTTAGGTAGGATGATGCTAAGTGCCACTGTGAATTTTGGTGAGAATGTCTTTCTTTTGGACAAAGTTATCATGATGCGACGCAAAAAACGCGTTTTTGCGTCGCAAACGTCATTTGGTTGAATGTTTAGCGGCGGTACTGTATGCAGCCGATAACGCGAATTTCTTCCGGTTAGAGCTCGCCTATAGAAATCCATTTAGAAAATTTGATCATCATATCCGTTGCCAGTGTGCCGAGCTCTTCTCAAGGTTCCATGGGAAGCTAAAGGCATTACTTAGTGAGACACAGTGCAAAACAGACCGCATGTCTTTCGTTTTCTCGAAATAACGCTCTTTCTATCGATAGATAGTTAACCTCTCAGTTCAAGAATGGTACATATACACGTGTTCGAAAAGCTCTATTCAGTGGCAGATTTATTAGACGAAGTGAAATCAAAGCCAACAATACACAACTTATATAGGATGCGGGAGCGGAATACATCGGTTTCCCTGACATTCTGCAGCGCGAAGTAGAAACATATCAAAACTTCCACTGAGAAAGTGAACAACAAGTTCATAGAGAAGGCAGGTCGTGAATTGTCACGACACTCCGCCCAACAACAAGAAACTACAAAACAAATAGAGAGATAGTCAATATTACAAACATTCACTGCTTAAATCTACTAATGAGGATCACACCCTATTTGGTGAAGGGATATTTCGTGAGGGCGACGACAGCGGTGGCTGATAGAGATGACGACGGCGACAGCGCGATGACGGCTGCACAACGGCAACGGCACGACGACGGTGCAATGGCTCTGCGATGACGACAGAAGAGATCTCAACTGCTGCTCGTCGGAGACGGTGGCTGCTGACGTGGCAGATGAAGTCGACGGCGGTAGCAGACCGCGCAGACGAATATGGGATGAAAGCAGAAAGAGGAATGCGGCATTAGACCGCTCTGACAACTGGCGTGGGGGAAGACAGGGCATACGGGGGAAGAAGACGATGCCGAAGAGGCGAAAGCTCTCGCAGTGCTTGTACCAGTGCTTCCTTCCTCCGGCCGAACAAAGTGAGGGAGGTCAGTCTTCCTCCTCTTGACCGATGTGGAGCACGACGGCTTGTGGCAAAGTAGCACGTCGTGTTCTCCGGCACAAAAAGCGGATACAACTAGATAGTCCTCAGTCCTCAAAGTGTTTCAGTTGCAGTCATTGGTTACACAGGCGAAGATTCGCTGCTAGAACCGCTCCTGAGATTGCTTCGGAGAACCGGCACCACCTTTCGGTTGAGCGGTTGTCCCTGTTGTTTTCGATGTTGCAGAATAGGCGGCTTCGTCCGATTCAATATGTGGTACATTTTATTGCTGATGACGTCCGAACGGCGATTGTGCATCTCGCGTCGCGTCGATTTTCTCGACAGCGTCGATTTTTGCGCGCTCGGCAAGGAGGACGTCGAGTTGCTCCTTGAGCTCCCTTACGGCTTTCGCCAGCCATTCGAAATGCAGGAGGAGGACGACTTCTATTTTCGAGAGGAGACGACGGGGGGCGACGACGGCGGCAAGATGACTGGGCGGCGACAGCGGCGGTTCGCTACGGAGGCTGCGCTGGTTGGTTGGACGGAAGTGAACGGCGATGGGTTTATATATATATATATATATATATATATATATATACATATATATATATACATATATATACATATATATATATATATATATACAGTCTTTATACACTGCTGCTCGCGTGAAGGGAAGTGTGTTTGTTTTGTTCGGGGTCTTATCTTTTAGAATCTCACTGTACGATTCTGCTGCGTCTGCACTATTTCGCACAATTTTCACAGAACCTTTCTTTGCAGTGTTTAAAACTAACGATGATGGCTCCTCCACATATTAGGAAAGGATGTATTACAAAATTCTACCTAATACTTTTTTTGGTGCTTGACTTAACTTGTTGAAATCTCTACTGGGACACAGTATACAGAGGCAGCTAGGGCTTTTATGCTAAGAGTTTGCATTTCAGAAGCTTGTGAAAGAAGTGCATTGCTCAGCAAAACACATCGAGATATGGTCCGCAGGATCATTATGACGGCGGCGAGTCCTAACAAGTAGGCAATGGCTCTTTCAAGGGTTATTGAGCTATAACTGCTAGGGCTGCTTTCCAAAGTTGTTTTGTTGTGTTACAGATTGGTTGAAGGTCTAGAAGTTTACAGTCATGTAACCAGTCGATATTGGCCTTTCAAGGGTCCTTAGGCCTTTCAAATATCTGTTCGTCGTTGATGTATAGGAGATATACCAATGTTCCCTGGAGATGTATTATGACTAAGTGGTCATTGCAGTCTGTATGACATGTTTCGTTAATGAGAGCTCGCGAAAATTCGAAGTTAATAGTTGGTGTTGAATTTTTTTGGGCTGCATCCTATGGAGGAAACGTCGGTGTCACACTAAACTGTGACCCGACTTGACATGAAAGGTTCACGGAGGCGCCTTCCTGACAACCGTAGCAGCCGGCTAGTGCTGAGAATGAAATGACACAATTCTGTTACATTACCAATTCAGCACTTTGGCGAACTGATCTCGACTCGATTGAAAAGGTTATTTCTTCTTGGATGACACGAATTTGGTTTGATTTTTTGTTTTCGGACTCTTTTCTTTTTACGTGAACTGGCCGCAGTCGTACTTGTACATCTACTTTCGTGGCTATTTCATCTTGAATCATTTCTAAGACTGTTTCGACCGTTATTTCCTCCTTTCCCCATGCTTTCATAAGTACCGGCTGAATGAACTCTTGTGGAAATTTGCTGAGAATGATCTCTGCCCACATTGCGTCACTGGTAAGCCGGTTATTTTGTACTGAAAGGTCATCTGATTTGGAAGAGAGCATATCATTTTCACACACAAGCTCAATGCTTTCCGCACTTCCGTTTGCTCTTTGAAGATAGTTGAAGTTGTTGCACTATGCGCGGTCTGAAGGCTAGTTTGTTGCTGTATTTTTTCAATAGCTGTATCATCCATCCTAGCTTTGATGCACGAGTAGTATTCTTTGTATGGCTCTGTCCGATTTTGCTTTCAGACTGTTCTCCAAGAACACCATCTTATCGATGGTTTATAGAGCACGGTTGTCGTGAACCAGTGTTTTTAAAGTGGTCCAGAACTCGGGAAGTTCCTCATCTGCGCGATAACATTTATGTAAGAAAACTGTTGCATTGGAATATTGTTGCGAGTTTGGAGATTTCGACTTCCAGTTCGGTGAAAATGCTTTCCATGTCATCTTTGTCTTTAGCATTATCATAGTCTGCTTTCATCTTGTCTGTGAGACTGCAATTTTATTGATTGCTTTTGACGCTCTGCATATTGAAGGTGTGGATCATCGGAGAGAAATTGTTCTTTCGTACGGTCCCTTGAAATTGGCGTTGAGCGCTTCCAGAGTGATGACGCTGTGAAGTATAGGTTTTCCATAAATTATTGACTTCATCGCTGTCTGTACTGGGACCACTGCGGGTCACATCGGATCAGGAGATGTTCCGATGCACTGGTCAACGCGATTCATATGGTCTCTGAGCTTGTTTGGCCGATACACCAACACCGCTCGAAAAGCCAGTGAGCTAGCCAGCCATTTCAATGGAAGATTTATAAGTCGAAGCGAAATCAAAACCAAAAGCGTACAACTTATAGGATGCTGGAGCGAAGGACGTCGGTCTTCCAGGCATTCCTCAGCGCGAAGTAAAAACATATCAAAACAACTACTGAGAAGGCCGATCAGCAAGTTTATAAAGAGCGCAGAGTTGTCACGACAATATGTTTGTTCGGCTCGTACCTGACAACGCTGATCTTTTCTCGAATATAGACGGGTGGAATGAATTGAAAACGTAAAACAAGTATTTTAAATGCAATTCCATTTTACGAGAAATTTTTCCCAGCTTTCGAAAATCGTGAGGTACTTCACGAAGGGCATTATTAAAGAGCAGTTAAACTCCTCAGCTCTGTACTCTAGCTGTGTTTTGATTTATGTACGTCCCTTATTCTTTTGGTGATGGTTCTTTCTTCATGGATTGCTGACCTTCTTTGATTGTGTGCACAAAGTGTGGGCATGAAATTGAAAAGAAAATTCATGTGTGCACGAAATAAAAAAAAATAAAGTAAAGGGAACGCTTGAAATTGTAAAAGCAAAGCTGCCCTACTGCTGCACAGATTAACTTGGATAGTTATGTGATGAAACTTGAAGATGAAGTTAAATTGTATACAAGTAGTGCTTCGTCGCACCCCTACACTTTCAATTAAAAGTTTTCTTAAACAAATAACTAGTTTCGGTTTCCACACTTTCTATTAAGACTCACATAATATTAGTTTGTTAATAGTAAATTACGTTATTTTGCTTAATCGTGGCAACGTGGCTATGGAAGGTGCTGCTGTTGCTCTAGGTTAGTGAATGGCTAGTGACTGTTTCTTTTCTTGCAGTTCACTGCCCCTCTAAGTAATTATTAATTTGCGGAAAATAGTTGTCCCTCTTCTCGAAGTATAAAGTATAAAAAATAATGTCTTACCATACATATTCATACATTCGTCTAAATACAGCGCTTTTAGGTCAGTAAGAATGGGGATAAGGTTGAATTCAAATAAGGCAAGCAAAATAAACCTCCAAATAAAATGCATTTACCTCAGCTTCTCTCATTTGTGTCACTGATGTTATAGAGACCTTCCGACAGTTCACGTCACGAGAGCCAAAGTCAATGGCAGAGTACTGATTGGTATTATTCCTTTGTCTTGGAAACTTGTAGCTGAATAAGAAATACTGTTGGAGGAACATGGGTTAGTGAATGTTGTTGTGATTTCGTTACAATTGGGAACTCATGAGACAACGCTACTACTTTTATGAAACTAGGATAGTTATAATAGACGAGCTTCAGGACGTGCTTTCTGTATAGGATAAAGGCCATTAAAAATCGCTCGTCTCGAGTTTTGAATGTCTAAGGTGGAACCTAGCTTAAGATTCCATTTCTAGTTTGGCGCACCCACTACTATTTTTCTGGTAAGAGTACAAGTAACGCTAATATTTCAGCACTTTCGTGCTCTATTTCCCACGTTGCAAGTTTTTACTACTATTCTCACTTTGCGTCTAACGTTTTGAAGAATTAGAACAGTTTTATCTACTCCAAATTTCTGTGTTATGTAGCATAATAGACCGGTTATTTGTACAACGTTAAGTATATAAATCGAACGACGGTTCGTGAAGTAAAGTGTTCAGAGTTACATCTAAAAACTTTCAAGGCGGTTCGAAAAGCCGTGATGTATGTACCCAGAATCATATCCGAAAAAACTCGAGTAGTTTTGCATGTTACTGTAGCTGTAGAGATGACGCTTCTTTCCCGTGTATAAACGACATTTTAGTTGTTGGTAATAGTAGTTAATAGTAGTTTGTTATAAATATCATTAGTAGCACTAATTATTTTTATAACAAACTTATCAATATCTGTAATAACGTCTTGAATTTAAATATTCATCACGACTACGGCTACTGTCACAACTATTGAAGCTTGGAGACCAACATTTCCGACAATAGAATAGCTATTAAGGTTTATAATAAAACAGATTCTTCTTCTAAAACAGAATCTCATTTTAGTATCAATCTACCATTTATTAGAAAGGCAACAATCTATGCTGAATATCTGTAATAACGTCTTGAACTTAAATGTTCATCACGACTACGGCTTCTGACACAACTATTCAACTATTCTATTGTCGGAAATGTTGGTCTATCTTCGGCATAGGGCGAGCAAGTATGTTCGGTTTCTTAACCGTGGTACACCCATACTCTGAGATCCCGTTAAAACATCAAATTATGGAAAGAAAAATCAATAAGAATATCCTACGTCACAGCAATGCACCTTATCGTCTTGTGGTTCGGCTTGGAGATCTACATATCACTCCACCTCAATAAACCCTCTTCCCCCTTCCACCCTACTATACACGCCTGCCTCTGCTGGTGGTGGATCTTCTCGTTGAGTCATTGCGTGCTCTCTGTACGCTATTTTTCTGCTGCCCTCCCCATACCTTTCTTGTTCCTCTTCTTTTATAGTTTCGGTAAGTAATTCTGGAGGCTCCTCCACAGTGTCAATTTTATAATATTTGCATCTAACATTTACTTCTTAATATTTAATTACTACTCGTCGACGTTCAACATCAACAGGGGTTCAGGTTAATTCGCTGCAACTCCGTCGTTTTGCTCTTCCTTACTGACGAACACAGAGGAAGAATTCACTTCTGTTTGGCTTTCGTCTAAGCGCGAAATGAAAACCGAAGTAATTCTTCCCCTTCTTTCATTAACAGCTGGAGTTTCTACTACACGTGTATGGCTTTACTCCTTTCGAATTTACTCCAAAGTATGCTAGTTATCATGTTATAAATGGAGGACAAGCTCCGACGGAATAGTCAGAAATGAACATTCTCAACAAAATCGTACCCGATTTTCTTTAGATCCTTTGCCCAGCTTCGCATTAGTTGCTTATTAAGATTGTCCGAGAAATCATTTTTGCTGAAATGTTGTTTTAAGACGATTTTTTCACTGAAGTTTGTTTGATAACTATCGCTAAAACCAAGCACTATTCGAAATGTATGTTGTATTAATCATAACTTTTGTTATCAGAATTGTCACCATTTGCGGACCATAGGTCTTCAGCAAGGAGGACCAGACATTCCTCGACTTCGCCTTTACACTGCCATTCAGTTAGGAATTTCGAAAGGTTGCTGGACCTGTCAGATGGTCTGAAACAGCTACGAATCTTATGTAGTCTAGTGATTTGAAATATGATGAAGGAGTGAAGATTATGTTGTGCTACTCACCGTTCACTTTTCAAATCCTCAAAGTCTTCTAAGTCGTCTTTGTGGCGATAAGCGTTAACAGGATATACGCCTACATTTTCACCAAGCAAGAATAACAATTTCTGAACAAGATGCGATCGCCATATGGTTGTTTGCCTTAAAATCGGTATTTAAAACAAAAACCAACAAAGAACTTTTTACCTTACACAAAACCAAACTATTAGGTTGTAACGAATTAAATGGCACTGGCTCGCGCCATTTTTTGGCGCGTCTTTACGCGTTTGATCAAGAACAAACCGTAACATATGGCATATCATTTAGAAGCGCAAACTTTGCTCTACCGGTGAGTACCAAAGTTTCTATGTAAAAGTGGAAAACTTTAGAGTTTTATTGACTTTTTTGCAGATGGACAAAAGGGTAATCCCTTTTGTCCATCTGCATTTACTTGTGTGAATTCAAGCTGGGCACTACAGCTAAGGAGGCGGACGAGAAGATCAACGCCGCATTCGGTCAAGGATGTTCCACAATTCGGACGGCGTATCCTTGGTATCAGAAGTTCCGGAATGGAGATGAGAGCTTGGAAATACATGAAGGTCGTGGGAGGCATAGTGATGTTGATGAGGACAAGCTGAGAGATGTGGTCGAGGAGGATCCACACAAAGGTACCAGGGAGATAGCGAAGGTTCTTGGCGTCAGTCACAACACAGCTGCCCGGCATCTGAAGGAAATTGGAAAGACCAAAAAGCTGGAAAGATGGGTGCCTCACGAGCTGTCTGAGGAGCAAAGAAACCGACGATGAGATCTCGCCCGCACTGCTTCTACGGAACGAAACGGACCCATTCCTTGATCGCATCGTAACCTGTGACGAGAAATGGATAATGTACGACAACAGGCGACGATCGGCACAGTGGGTGAACAGCGATGAGAGCCCCAAGGTTTTTGCGAAGCCGGAATTGCACCAAAAGAAAGTAATGGTGACAGTGTGGTGGTGTTCGCTGGGAATTATTCACCACAGCTTCCTCCCTCCCGGTGAATCCATCGCGGCAGAGAAGTACTGCATTGAAATTGAAGAAATGATGAAAAAGTTGAAGGATATCCGGCCGGCCTTGGTAAACCGAAAACGAGTTCTCCTTCTGCACGACAATGCTCGCCCCCATGTAGCACGAATGACGTTGCAGAAATTGAATGAGCTGAGCATTGAAACTCTACCACATCCTCCGTTTTCTTCCGACCTCTCCCCAACAGACTACCATTTCTTCAAGCATCTTGGCGACTTCTTGGTAGGGAAAATATTCAAATACCAACAGGATGTCGAAAGTGCCTTCGAAGCGTCAATTCCAGAACTTCTGATTTTTATGCTACTGGGATAAAAAAGCTTGCGTCACGTTGGCAAAGATGAGTAGAATCAGAAGGTTTTTATTTCGATTAATAAACTTGCCTACAAGACGAGATATTAACTGTTTAAATTTACAGTGGTTCAGTGCCATTTATTTCGTTACAACCTAATATATTTCGCATTAATTCTTTAACTTCTTTTCAACAACTGATACCGAGGAGTGGAGACAACAGGTAGAAAGAGGGCGAAAAAGGCGCGCCGATGGAATAGAGTGGTTCTTGTGCTAAGAGGTGTGAAGATTCCTTAATGAAAAATTAACACAATAATTCCTAGAACGTAGTTGAGAATACTGTGTTTCAGTGTGAACTTGCCTTGTTCGAGGACCAGTGGAGCAACGATCCTATTGGCTTTCATTGGCTCAATGTCAGCATCTGGTAGAGATCTGGAAACCGACAGATGTAATCCTTTCGCAGTCTCAACGTGGTCGTGGTAACGTGTTTGAATCGGAATCGTGGAAACACTCGTAGACTGTCCTATTGACACCAAAGGTGTTCCACAAACTGGCACACGGAACGGCCTAAAAGCTTCGCCGTATGGTTCGGAGAATGTTACTCGCTGGACCACCACAGGACGGCTTCAGAGCCTCATCATGTGTCAGTTGGGTTGAAAAATGACGTCGTCTTCTGCGCACGGCCCAGAAATCCGGTTTTCTTCGCTGCTGTGCTTCTACCAACTGCCACAAAAGTCCCGATATCATAGCCACATTCTCACTGATAGGAGGGTCTCTTTCTCGTTATGGGGATTAGCTCTGTCCACCGCCTTTTCATCAATGCCGTCCTTGCGCAAAGAAGCCTCGCACATTTCTCACCCCGAGCTTTGGGAGTGCACGACGATTTTCACTGATGTCGGAGCGTTATCTCGGCAGATGTATAAGTAATCTCGTCAGCCACGTGACGTGACCAGGTCGGCCTTCCATAGTGGGATGTCGGCTGCACTCTAGCGTCGCTGTTCAACTCAGCCGCACTAGCGGCCGCGCTATGTGGTCTAAGACCTATGTTTCGCCATCGCCTAGGGGTGGGAAACAGACACATTTTGAGGTAGGACCGTATCTGTGGAGACGCGCGCGCCAATTTTGCAGTTTGCTGCTAGCGATTCGTCGCTAGCGGCTAGTACCAGGCTGTCCAATAATTCCTGTCCGAAAATTTTCAAAAATCTATAATTTTCCTTAGAAGTGTTATAATATCAGGAAAGTGTAAAGACCTTCTAGAAGGTTCTCCAGAGTTCTACGCTAGGGGTATATAAGGCGCAGTCGCTGCGTCTAGCTACCAGTACAAGCTAAAATGAACCAAGGTCGAATTCGTACGTTCATGTACTACGAGTGTCGTCCGCATCGCAAGGAGTTTCTCGAGGACCTGGTCACTGGGGATGAGAGCTGGGTCCTCTACGACAACGTCGCTCGCCGTGCTGTTTGGATCCCGCGCGGAGAAGAGCCGCCGACGACGCCGGAAGCCGACCTGCACCCACTGAAGATCATGCTCTGCTGCTGGTGGACACCAAGGGCATGCTGTACTTCGAGCTGCTCCCGCAAAGCAGGACGTTCACCGCCTCCATCTGCACCGATCAGCTCGAGAAACTAGCCGTCACCGTCCGATAAAAGCGTCCCCGGGCCTCGGTCTACCTGTTGCACGACAACGCGCGCCCCCACGTGGCGAAGAGACCCAGCAGAAGTTGGCTACGCTCGGCTGGGAGACGGTTGCCCATCCGCCGTATTCCCCGGACCTCGCCCCCTCCGACTACCTCTTGTTCCGCCCGCTGAAGCACCATTTGGCAGGAAGAAAGTTCACCAACTACGACAACCTCAAATCCGACATCGCGGACTTCGAGTCGCAGCCCCCGGAGTTCTGGGCGAAGGGCATCGGCGACCTGCCCAATCGATGGGCCACTGTTGTGGACAACTGTGGTGATAATATTGTTGATTAGACTTGTCCTACTATATATAAAGCAGCAAGCGTGTGTGCGTGTGTCACACTGTCCGTCCGTCACACCTAAGTTGGGGCGCGGCAGCCGAACACGTCGGCGACCGTTCATGGCGAGCCGCAGACGTGCCGAACACGTCGGCGACCGTGCATGGCGAGCCGTAGACGTGCCGAACACGTCGGCGATCGTGCATGGCGAGCCGCAGACGTGCCGAACACGTCGGCGACCGTGCATGGCGAGCCGCAGACGTGCCGAACACGTCGGCTACCGTGCATGGCGAGCCGCAGACGTGCCGATCACGTCGGCGACGGTGCATGGCGAGCCGCAGACGTGCCGAACACGTCGGCGACTGTGCATGGCGAGCCGCAGACGTGCCGATCACGTCGGCGACGGTGCATGGCGAGCCGCAGACGTGCTGTACACGTCGGCGACGCCGCAGACGTGCCGAACACGTCGGCGACTGTGCATGGCGAGCCGCAGACGTGCCGAACACGTCGGCAACCGTGCATGGCGAGCCGCAGACGTGCCGAACACGTCGGCAACCGTGCATGGCGAGCCGTAGACGTGCCGAACACGTCGGCGACCGTGCATGGCGAGCCGCAGACGTGCCGAACACGTCGGCGACTGTGCATGGCGAGCCGCAGACGTGCCGAACACGTCGGCAACCGTGCATGGCGAGCCGCAGACGTGCCGAACACGTCGGCAACCGTGCATGGTGAGCCGTAGACGTGCCGAACACGTCGGCGGTACAAAACTTCAGGCCTGAGGGTAATCGAGGTCGCTAAACACGAATCTGAAGTCGACCAATCGATACCGATCGATATTATCGATTTTTTGAGGATCACGTTGAGGAAGATCAGCCGATCCATCTCGATTAACATAATGGTCAGAAGGCCTAGGGAAGAATAGGAAACCCGTAGCGGCCATGGCGTCCTATTCTCGGGGTTTGGGGGCGAAGCCCCCAACCAGTCGTAGGCGGCCGCTAGGCCGCCGAACGACTGGTTTTTCAATAAAGTTGAAAAATTAAAAATGGTGAAATTTTCGGGCAAGAATTATTGGACAGCCTGGTAATACGTCGCTGGCGGCGTGTCATAGCATTGCTTGTGCCCCCTCCCAGGCCTAACGACACCACCACCTTAGTCTACATCGATCGTCAGTGCGCTCCAGCGGACTTCTGTCTCTACTCTCTACTCCTATCTGATGTATGGTATTCGCTGCTCAATAGGGACTGCCATGAATCTCATGAACTTAATGTGTGTCCAACCGGAGAAATTGGGTGAGTCCCTTTGATGTCTTTCAGGCCACTGAAAGACATCAAAGGGAATGGGGCAGTCCAAACAGCTGGAGCTCTACCAATACGCCAGTCGGTAATACGTTATGAACGAGGCTAATACGTGAAGTCCCTCTTCACCCCTGGGTGACCCTTTGCTGATCGTGAGGTTTAGCGAAGCTTTCAAAGGGCAGGAAATCTTCTCTGCCTGCAGGGCCACCAATCGCAACAGAAATGGCCTTCTTGTGCTCATTCATCCTGGCTGGTATCCTATACTCACATATATAATCCATTTAATCCGTGGGTCACATGTCTGTCACCGTGAGGGGGACCAAAGCCAGAGAATGGCTTCGACAAGGCGGCGTATGTCAGCCGGTCTTTCTCTGAGCTAACTATGGGTGTTTGCTGGCGAACTTAAACTTTGGTGGCGGATCACACAAGTTTACGATAGATTGAGCGGACAACGCTTCACAGGAATCGGATGAGTATCTCTTCCCTCGGGCAGTAAATGGGATTTATTTAATTTATCTTTCTGATGCAAATTGAGCACTTCGGATTGAGACTCTTACGACATGTGTCTCGCCAAGTAGAGAACGGATACTTTGGAGAATCGCGAACATTCGAAAGGTGCACATTCCACATCCTATGAAGCATGTGGAAGGTGCACATGCTTCATAGGAGCTGTTTTGAAGATCCTGCCCTATTCTATATAGTAAGACTAGTTCTTTGCTGCAATGAAAGTAAGAAAGCCTAAAGAAGACGGTAGGGGTGCTCTATTCTCGGGGCTTGGAGGTGAACCCACCCCCCCCCCCCCCCAGGACGTTTGGCGGCCGCTAGGTTGCTGAACGACTGGTGTCCATCACAGATAACGTTGCTTTAACGATCAAGGGAGCTGTGAACTTGTGAAGATGACCTGTTCACCTACTCATTATTGTCATCCTTCAGCATGACACCTTGCTGAACGGCAGCGGTGCGCATTTTCTGACATAATACTAATCTGCTGCGCTCCATTTTATCCTGGAAATATTCCTATACACGCTTAAACATTTACGGTTTCCTAAATAAGTGCCTTTTTAACACAGCTGAACACTTACCACCGGCTTCAGTAACGGCCCCTCTGTTTCGCCGAAGAACTTGTAAGGGTCAAACACTTTTGTAGACAGTTTCCTAAACGAAATTAACTCAGCTGCAGCCTTTTGATTTTGGAACCTATAACTGAATGTAACACATCGTAAAGTTAACTTTCCCTTCAACTTTGCTCCAAAATGATCCTTTAATAGATAAAACGCTGCGCTCCTCGGGGTGGCGATTATAGCGCAATCCACTCATTTGTTCTGAGTAGTCGAATTGATCGAGAATGAGGCCAAAAATCTGAATTATTCGAAAGGGAAAAATGGAAAACAAAGGAGAATAACGCATTTAACACAGTACATCTTATGATAGCACCAAACTAGGTGCGTCCAAAAATGGACCAGAAGAAATTTGGAAATTCTTTTGAAGAGCACTTTCGGAGGGGAGAAGATTTTTTGATTTTCAAAATATAACTTTGTTGTAATTTCCTTCATCGTTTAAAAAAATTTCATAAGAAGCCCATAAAACGCAGCATTCCTAATTCCGTCTCTAAGAACCAAAAGGTTTTCGAATGCGTAGCTCCTTCCACGGATCTTCCTCGATAGAGAGCCTTCGGGCTCTCTTGTTAAGAGGGATCTCGGGCCGCTTGTCGCAGGGCCAAGTGGCGCGTCCCCGGGTGGTGGATAGGGGAATTAAACGCGAACCAAATGCGACCGTGTACTGCCCAGAGACGCAGGTGGGATGCAGGGGATGGACTCCTTGCTCCTGCTGTGTCGGTACGCGTTCCTTGTGCGTGGGAGCGGCATGTTCATGCACAGTGTGCGTGGATGTGTCCGTGACTGTGCGGATTGTAACTGTGTCGGCCCGGCCAAAAGCTTGCACTCGGTAGACTGGGAGTACATCGTAAGGCGATTCGAGGCCGCCTCAAAAGTCTCGCCCCGTCCCTTCGGGCAGTCTGGCTGGCTGCCCGGAGTTCTTCGCCCGCACGACAGAGCCCGACTAGCTACCCGTGTGTACTCCAGTCAAAAACAGCAGCACTAAAGGGCCTCATTCCCCTGACCCCGAAAGAGCCCCCATTTCTGCAGCGCTGGGAAGAACGAGTACGGAGAGGCTACTAAAATCTCGGGCCTAACCAGGCTGCGCAAAATGAGAAGGACTACATAGGATGACGATCTGTACTTACAACGCCTGCACGCTCGCATCGGAAGCATCCGTCGAGGACCTGATGATGCAAGCCAGGAAGATCAAGTACGACGTCATCGGACTGACCGAGACGAGAAGACACCATCCCCTACACGCCGCCTACGACTCCGAAGAAGAACTGTTCCTCGGAACATGCGACAGCAGGGGAGTAGGCAGTGTTGGTGTCCTCGTCAACACTCACTTGGCCATGAACATGGCCAGCTGATCAAGACCTCACTTTCCCACAAGCTTTTAATCCTATGAATTTCTGAGGAATTTTTTTCAGTTTTAAAGTACTGGAAAACTTTTTATATTTCTTTTGCCTCTGTGTGTCCTACAAAATACTGATCAAAATAGTGGACACGAAATGTCTCGAACCATGATCATTGGCGTCATCGTCCGTGTCGTATATCCACTCAGCACCATGTTCAATCGCATACAAGTAGCCAATATTCTTTCTCGCATAAACAGCATATGGTAGCCAATTCGCTATCTCATATTCTACAAAAACGACTTTTTTGAATTAATTGACTAAAT
The DNA here is from genome assembly GCA_947359475.1 of Heligmosomoides polygyrus bakeri. Classification (NCBI taxonomy): domain Eukaryota; kingdom Metazoa; phylum Nematoda; class Chromadorea; order Rhabditida; family Heligmosomidae; genus Heligmosomoides; species Heligmosomoides polygyrus. The sequence goes on from OX375867.1 coordinate 84,356,585, forward strand.
TCACTCAAGTGCTTTACTTTGTCGGTGAACGACAAACGGACGGTGTTCTTCGTTTTTGGAAGTGTTTTTTTTAGTTTCAAATGATCCGCTGTATTAGCTTGCAACACTGTGATTCCCACGCTTTTAAACACCATAAAATTTTCTTCACAACGTCATGTTTTCAAATAACACTATAATGAACCCAAGCAATTGCCGCGCGGCATTGGCGAACACGAGCGCTGGTATCCCTCAAAAGTGAGTAAATATGGTTTATAAATATGAATATAAACACTTATAAATATGAATTTGAACAAACGTAGCAAAGTTGCAACCTTACATACGGCGATTGGAGCATATATAATATACCATTTTCACGTAACACCTTGACACTCTTATAAAAAAGCTTAACGCTTTTGAAATCAAAGACCTTAGATCTTTCAAATTGAAGTGAGGTTTTCACAGAGTTAATCGCACATCATCCAACGTAATCGGAATAATTTTTCGTAGAAGGAAAATTTGGTAAAACTCTCTTGGAACGTTTTTAATTTAGCTTCCCAAGTGAGTGTGGTAACTTTATGATAATTTTATTTTTGAAAAATAAATAATAAATTAAATTTTGTTCGAAAGCGCAGCAAGGCAGCAGTAATTTTGTGCAATGAAATGGAGATCACGTCGTGCACTTGAAAAGCTTGTCGCGATGTTTAATTGATTGATAGTGCTGCTTTCATGAAGCACCAAGGTGAGGATATGTGTGTTCATAACAATTGTACAGTACCGCGCATGTCTTTTGGTCAATTCCCGAAAAGCCGCTTTGGAGCATTCCAAAGCGGCTTTTCGGGAATTGACCAAAAGGCATGCGCGGTACTGTACTTCTTGCATTGTTCAAAGGTATGAAACTCTATGCAAATATGCGAACAGAAATTTTGCTATCAAACGAATAAAAATCGCGACTTCATAGTGGGTATGGCGCAGTCTATTTCTGGACAACCCGGATCGATTCCTGCTCACTAACTTTCAGGATTATGTAACTTTAATGTTCTTGTACATATGAGGGTGCAACACGAGTTCTGTCCACTTTTGAATTTTTTGGAACTTTCATTCTTCTAAGAAACATCTTACAATGAGGCAATATATCACCACTACTATTGATCGCTTGCTGCCATCTTCTTGGCAACTATTCAATGCCGCGCCTGTAGAACTCTGTAATTTTCGACCAGAAGAATGCATTCAGGTCCTGTTCCAGGTCACTTCTGTCATCGGGAATTTTCCCCTCTAAGAAATGCTGTAGAGAGCGGAAAAGGTGGAAGTCGGAGGGTGCTAGATGTGGAAAATAAGGGTGATGGGTAGGGCTTCCCATTCTAGCTCCGCCAATTTCCTACGCGTCTGGAAAGCAGGGGGGCGGCGTTGTCGTGTAGGAAGCAAATCTCCTTTGGTTGCGCGGGTCTCCGATCCAGTGCAGCTTTGATACCACGGTGACGTATTTTTGCAGAAGCTGCCAGTATACAGCACCAAAGACCGATCACCAAGCCGACGTCACTTTCCTCTCGTGAACCTTTTCTTTTACGTCCTGTTCTGGGTCCTTTCCTGCGTCCACTCATTTCTTACGTGTGCTGTGGTTAAAGAAGAACACGGTGTTTCATCGCTCATGATTACGTCTGACTTGAAGCGCCACCCTTCGCCGTATCTGCTGCACATATTTCGGCAGGCTTCTGTTGAAGAGTGACCTTCATCGAACCATAGGTCACCAGCCATAGCCACAATTGTATCGAGCAAATCTCAATCTTGTATGTAAGCCTAGGACATTCCAAAACATTATCAAAATCCATCTTGCCACGTGGCTTAGGAGAATCTGTGTACGACCGCTATACTGGATGTATCTTACCCATTTTTATCAGATATATGCTTACTACTTAAAATACTCCTGAAAATAGCAGCAACATTAATTCTATCTACTCTAGTCTTTTACAGTATCTTTTTTCCTAACCATACGATAACAGCTGTCTTTGTTGTCATATTTCTATGGCATTTAGTCACGCTAGAATCCTAGATAAATCTGTGCGTAAAGGAGTGTAAAAAAGACGTCATTTCCATTGCGAGTTTTTTTCTGTTTGTTAAATTGGGCCACTTCAAACGTTGGGGGAAGGTGGGAAGGAGCGTAGCGTTTTTCTTTACAATAGCATCTCTTTTCAAATCAATAGCAAATCACAAAAGAATTATTTGCGGTGTGAAACGGAATAGGCGATTCCTCCCTCCTCGTCTTCATGAACGTATAACTGGATTAGGTTGTTGCGGTTAAGATGAATGTGAGAGTGATTACTACTAGACCTTTTTCTTTAAATTCCTGTTGTGATCAAAAGAAGAGTTCAGCATATGGAAAAAAGCACAGCTGCGTAGAGGAGCAAAATTGGGTTATGTGCTCGCTGCTGCTAAACTGGCAAGTTATAAAACTCCGTAATGTGGTAAATTTTAACAGGTTTGTGAGGCTTCCTTGCACGTCCACGGTTTTCCTTATGCTGATCATAAAATTATTGCCATTTGCTCCGCTTTTGTCTTCTACTTTTAATTTCTTTCTTTATCCATCTTTTTAATAATACCTTGCCGTGTCTGATCCTCCATGCTAAGGTATTGGACGCCCATAACCGACCAGTTTTTTGATGCTTCATCATCTCCAACCACAACTACCGCCCAGCCAGCAACCTTAGCCAGGCGCTGAAAGCAGTTTTTTTCAAATAGTCTGAAATTTTGCATATCAATAACAGAATCCTTAAAATAACAGTTTTTACTGTTCACCCATTCTTACCATGTATTAAAGTCTCTTAAACTCTTTAGGCTGTAATTAAAAAAGGAAGGAGTGCATCAGTGATTAAACTCGAAATAAAAATCTCCATTCCAATGCTGAAATCCCTCTCTTAATGCTCGTGCAGAATAGGAAAAAGAGACTCATTAACTAGCATAAACGCACCACTTAATTTTTGCAACTAATTAATTGATTTGAGCCTCGGAGCATTAAAAAATTTTAGGGGTACTTCAGAAATTTAAGAACTCGCCTCGATAAAAGTTGTTGGACGGTTAACCGTAGTGGCGACTATCCATTTGCTTGACCATGGAACGCTTTTGCTAAACATACTGTCTTAGTTGATGAACTACGCTAACAAAATGTTGGCGAGAGTGTACAAGAAAAAATAAAGAAAAATGATGAATGTGTATCGTTAAGTATTGTTTCAATCGTTACAGTAAACAAAAATATAGAACGATATCGTGAACAGCCAACAGATTAAGTATGAGACTGCAGAGGAACAAGCCTACAAAATGCGACGTGCGTCTCGGAGAGAAAAATCCTTGAACTGACCGCATTTGTTTCCACGTCTTATCAAACCCTATCCATAGCATTTCTCAGGCTTTCTTTATTGCCTTGAACACAAAAGTCATACCTCTTCTGAGTGATATTAAGTGAAGATGAAATCCATGAATAGTATGATGTATTGTCCGCACTATTGAGAGCTTCATCTCTTGAAAAGCTGAAAAATTTTTGTAGAAAGTAGAAACAGCTGAGAAAAGTACCGAATTTTGGCACAACACGAACTATAGGCCGACATGAGGATAGGAGTGACCTCCTAACTTCTTTGCGACATTGTTGGGCAAACGCTCAAGTAGAGGCTAATCGGACGCTCATGCGACCATGTCAGATAATGTCGTGCAATGCTGCCCTACACCCAATTTATTCTTCACTTTTCGCAGACATCTAATGTCCCATTTCATTATCATTGACTTGCACTTCACGTAGCATCCACATTTAGCGTGATCTACGACGAAACCTTCTACAGCATTCTTATCGAAACGTATAAAACGTCAACGCAACAACGCCGACGACGGGAGCGACTGGGATACCGGACAGTGTGGAGTACGTAATTACGCTATAGCGCACTAGTGTTCGAAGGAAACTATTCCTATTCTGCCATTCTTCAGATCAATGTAAGGCCGGAAGAAGAGTTCTGCGGCCGCCGTCAGGGGTGTGCTTAAATGAAATCCGAAATTTCGTAAATCGTAATTACGAAAAAACAGTGGTGAATCGTAGATCGTAAACCGCAAATCGTAGGAACTACCTGACGCGTACTAGCACTGTACTTCTAGAGGTATTTTTTGGTTACGGTAATTCAAAGTAATTCAGTATTCTTTTGCAGCGTCAATTTCAGCTTAAGCTGAACAGATTTCTACCCAAATGGACACCGCTAAAATCAAATGAGCACCTAAAGGAAACTGGGCACGTTAGGTTTTAACAGATCGTCGATTTATAAAGCTCAATTAAAAGAAAGCATATCCACGGCACAATCATAAAATTTGCACCATTTTAGCTTGCGATCCGGACTTTAGATGCGTCTGACCTAGTCAATTTTGTTTCGAAGTGTGGTTTCAAATTAAAAGGTGTCAAGTTTAAAATGAAGTTTCGGTTCAGAATGAAAACAGTCCAGAATGAAGAGCGCCCAGTTAACAGTGAACTATTCGGTTGTTATAAACTCTAAAACAGTTCTGTGAGTTAGAAGCTACCCAGTTTAATTTGAAAAAAGTTCAATTTGAGCTGAGAAACCAAGAATTCGAGTTCTAGTTGAGAAGGCTGTAGCTGAGAAGGTTTTTAAAAGAAAATGGTTACAAGAAGGCAGTGAAGCATTAGTTAAGCTTTGCTCAGTGTCTGTTTACCTAGTAATAACTGCCACGCGCTGGCCGAATTAAAGCTTTGGTAGTCAAGGGCACATTGTGACGTGCTTTGGTAAACTGATGGAAACCTTAGTGGTTTGTTCTTTTCATGAGGGTCTAGTAGCTGCTCCTTATCCTGGATTCAGTCACGAATGATATTCGTTTATGGTTTTGCATCAGCTCTGTTCGGTTGGGCTGGGAAAAAGCGTTTGTGGACAAGGCGACTAGAGGGTAGTTAACAGAACATGGATTAGCCAATAGTCGTTTTCTTCCCGTAGAGGACGGGATCTTCATGTATTTCTATCAGCTAAGGCAAAACGAGAAACTCAGAGAAATTGGATGCAAAGTGGCTTCCTGCGGCTGGAAAAATGGAGGACACAATCTCCTGGTGGAGGGTTTATTCTCCATTTATTTATTCTGCATACTTTTCCTCGACAGCAAATCTGATATGAAGCCTAAAAATGTTAGAGAAATGGTTAAGCAGAGCGGGAAGTAGAAGTCGAGCCGCCTCTGCATCCTTATACGTAGGAACAGATGACAAAGTCTAACAGGAAATGGTAATGCGCTGTGAGGGGAAGGAGACTCTAAGAGTTTCTTATAAAGCAAGTTGCGTCACAATCTATGAACCCCTGCTATTTGTAGAATAAAGATCACATTTACGAAAATTTACGATTTATGACCCAATGCGCCGTAAATCGTAAAAAATTTGCCAAACCCGCCGTAACTCGAATGGTAAATCGTAGTTGCAATTGCGCACACCCCTGGCCGCCATGCCGCGATGAACCCCGCGGCTTTTGAAGCGGCGTGATGCCCTAGGGGAAAGCTTACGCAAAAAGCTGTTATTCGTATTCTCATTGCGGAGTGGGGTTAGCCGTGCGTTCAAACAGTAGTGCTAGTCTAATGAAGCGGCCCGGCCTGATTTTTCTCCACAAAGTCTAGGAAATCCACTTTTATGAACATAGCTAGACCATTTCCGACGTTATTGCACATACATACGTGTGCCGGATCAGAGAGGGAGAGGGTCGCCGTATACTCATTGGATATTCGCCGTTGTAGGAAGGCACACATCAAATCTGTCCATCAAAGGGGTAGAACACACCGAAACTGCATCAAAGAATTTAATTTATTACAACACAGAACGGCTGCCTACAAGGTGACCCCCTTCGAGTGTACTCTCGCCCCCCCCCCCAAAAAAAAACAAGCACAAAAATTATCAATAATGAAGCCCTTATTATAAACATGGGGACTTGCGAAAGGAATGGTTCAAGACCCCGACGCATACGTAGAGGGAAATAATAAATGCAAACAAGAGAAAACGCTATAGAAACTTCACCAAGTCGGAAAAAAGTCTGGTCGTAGTCGCACTCAGCAGCCAGGACGGTTCGAAGTGGATCACACCGCTCAGTGTCTGGCACTGCGGCACCGCTCTGCTGAATGCCGCTGAGAACTGCGGCTGCCCTCGCGGCGCGTCACGGCAGGCGGCGTCGCGACGAGTAATCCGAAGCAGGGGTGCACACAAAATTCTGTGCGTTAAATTTTTTTAACGAAATTTCCTAACGGAAAATTTTCGTTAATTTCCGGTAAATGGTTAAATTTCGTTGAAAAATACAATTAGCTGCAAACCATTATTTCAAGTGAAAAAGTCAAGAAAAAGCTTATACGTTTCAATTTCATGAGGTCAACAGCTAAAATTCAAGGAATTGAGTGTAACACTGCAATGTAAACTAAGCGATTCAACATCAACAAGCGCAGAAAAATAAACAAGTCTTCACCAACTCTCAACCAAGTCTCAACCAACCAACTTATCTACAGGGTGTTCAATAAGAGCAGATATGGAATTATCGTTCAAGACGATCACCGAGAAGGCATCATAAAATGTACGATCAGGCAAAACCCGGAGTTCCCACCCTTCTTAGTTCTTTGCGAAACCCTTCTGTGTGACTGTTATAAGAGAAGGAAAAACATGACACCTTTCTTGTTTTTTGCAGGGACCGTAATACGACATCGTTTTACACGTCCCACACTGCCGAAAAGGTGTGAAAAAGTAGAGACAGCGAGAATGTTGCTGTTGTTGTTGTGTGACATTTCGTCAACGTGTTAACGTTCAAAAAAAGTAGCTTCCCTATTTTTGTTATTAGCGTTTCCCTAAATCGTTCAAAATACGCCCAGCGGCCGAAAACATTCTCTCTGTTTTGACTTTTCCAGGTGGCGAGCGAAAGTAATCTGGAATAGGGCGTGCCAGGTGAGGATAGGCATCATGTGAGGAGTGGACCATTGGTGGATTCGTTGACGTGCTTGGGGGATCGGCGAGGAGCTTTCTAGCTCCAAGATGCATTAAACGATAATATAAAGAACGTTGTCACTCGATCCTCTTAGGGATGCACCACGTATTCTAATACCACGAGATATCGTGGACGCGATTTGAATGCGTATTTGGCTTTCATTGAAGTCAGCGCTGTGTCCTTCTCAGACAAATCTGGTACCAATCCTCCGACTCTGGAGGAATGAAAGGCTTGGTTGGCCTGAGCGGGAAATTCGAACCAGGAACCTGGTATCGGGTGAACGCGACAGCCGGCGCCTCGTCCGACTGAGCTACACGCACCCCCAAAATGCATTGTTTCCAAAATTCAAAAGAAATTCGTGAAAGCATGAAAATATATTGCTGATTTCAACAGTTCTTTCAGGAACAGTCCTAATCAGGAAAACGAGACCCGCAACTAAACTCACTGAGAAAAAAGTCCGTTAAAAATTCCGTTAAATTTCTAAAAATTTCCGTTAAGTCGTTAAGCCAGATTTTAACGAAAATGCCGTTAATTCGTTAAATTCGTTAAATCGTTGACCGTTAAATGTGCACCCCTGGTCCGAAGCACGGCTGCCACCGCAGTGGGGGTGCTTGTCCCACCAAGATAGGGGCGAGATGGACGAGATCGTGGTGCGGTGCCGCAGAGCTCTGTGTCCGGCCCAAGGGGCTGGGCATACTCGCCAGCAGCAGTCTGTGTTGACTGATTGGCCGATTGACAAGAAGTAGGCATTATGCTGCGATTACGTACGCCACACTACGCCCACCGCCCCAGTGCCACTCCTGTCGCCCTCGTCGCTGCCGTCGCGAAGTATGAACAGACCCTTACAACATTTATAAGCGAAAGCAGTTGACTGATTAACATCGACTGCATCGATCAGCTAATATATTAGGGGGGGGGGCAAAACTAATGAGACACCCCATGCCGTGTCCATATATCTCGTGGCTGGAGTCTGGTTTCGTGCTTATCGTATTTGTGTGTTTGTATGCTACTTGCCCATCTGTGAAGTTACCACTTCCGCCCTTTCCAGAAGCATGCCAAAACCCAGTCTGTCTCATGCCGAAACCCCAGTCTGACGAGTCGACCTGTGTGGCGCAAATCTCTCCCAACCCCGAGCGGCCTGAGCTCAATATTCACGCCAGATAAGAAGTACGTCTTCTACCTTAACCCTGCCAAGCAACGAGTCTGGGTGAAGCCTGGTGACCCGTTATCGACCTTCCTTCGGCGAGATGTTCACGGCGAGAAGCACCTTCAGAGCTTTTGGGTCTGCGCCCATAGACGGGTATATTGGAAGCTGTTTAACAAAAGCACGACGATGAACTACAAGGCCACGGTAAACGAAATAGAAGAGATGGACCGGCGACTCGCACTTATTCGGTCTCAGCGCTTCAAGAAGGTCCTCCTCTTCGACAACGCCGTACCCCATCGGGAACAAGTGACCACGGATAAGCTTGCCCAGCTTGGGCTACGCTCACATGCCTCACCCACCGTACTCGCCGGACATCTCTCCATGCGACTACCACCACTTCTTGGGCCTACGGGACTTCCTGGTGAGAAGGGACACAAGAACCCAAGCAGTCCTTGACAACCATATCGAGCAGTTGATCAACTCCAGGCCCAAGCAGTTCTGGAAGGATGGGATCAGGAAGTTGGCTGAGCGATGGCAGCAGGGTCATTGCCCTTGATGGCAAATACATTCCTCAGCATCGTTGAGTTGTAATTGAGTTATAAAGAGATAAAGATTTTTTCAATTTGTCTCATTACTTTTGCCCCCCCCCCCCTAATAAATCGCAGCATGAATTTGTAAAAGTTTAGATTTGGTGGTGGAGTTATTGCGGCTCCAATGCACATATGCAGATGTCACCAACAAAACACGAAATTTGACCAGGCAGTCAATACTGACGGATTTCAATCGTCAGTTATAATTTTCTAGGGCAAAGAAGTACCCATAAGCCACAGCTGCCGTTAGGTTGTCCGATGTACTCAAAAGTCCTAGGTGTAAAACAATTTTGGGCAATGCTACGCATTAGTTCGCTCGCGAAAAAATCGCGCCACTTTTCGAATTTTCCTTTAATTTATGTTTCGCTTCGTAACACTGTTTTTTCACAAAATACGATTGAGTGAAAAGACAACTGAGACTGTAAGCTTACCTGACAGCTGAAACTGCTTTTCCGCTCATTTTGCTCACGGGGAGGTCATAGTCTAATAGAGCATAAAGAGCTGTTAGTAGAGCTAGAGCCAGTATTGTCACTGCGAAGAAAGTGGACTGTTTCCTCATCTGAAGACTTGGAAAAATACGTTAAGGTTTTTGAAGAATAAACGCTTCATATTAAACCGTAATGAGCGAGTTCTGAAAATAGTAGCAATCATGGCTACATTTGATATTGTCCAAATCACGGAATTATTCGGCTACTGAAACGTAGTAAACCTGTTATGGGCCGTTAAGCACGTATTGCGAATACGACTAGGATTAAATCTGCACAATTTCTACATCTGTAGCAGCACGTGAGTTTAAATTGCCAAAGTAAGGCACTAAACGCTGGCTTTATATTTGATGTCTGCGTGGGCCATTCGTAAGAAAACGTTTCTTTTATGAGAAATTTCTTCGAAGAAAGTTTTTGTATAGGACGTATGACAGCGCAGTCGCATGAGGCGCCGGCTGTCTGATTCTAGACTTGTCTGGAAGGAGTAAGACTGATTTGTTCATCGGTCGGCAATTTACCTGAGCATCTGCTATTGACGTCTCCGTTCTCTGTGTAGTGGACCCCAAACAAAATGGTAGAGCTCCTACTCTTGCGCCCGCCCACCATAAAGAGACAGTACTACAACTCGTCTGGAACATCCTACGGCGATCAGAGAATGTATTCCCTACCGGAAATTCTTTCGTGCCATTTAAATAACTCATTCATCTCCTAAATACCGATAGTTCCTGTGTATCTCTTCTGAAGAAAACCCTAAATTGTTCAATTAAAGAGTAAAGGGTAAAGGACGGCATTATTCAATCTCCTTTGGGATGCGCCACGCATTCTACTTCTACGGGATGTCGTGGAGGCAAGCTGAATGCGTATTTGGCCATACAATGACTTGCGGTGGCCAGCCGATGAACAAGTCAGCGCTTTATCCTTCTCAGACAAGCCTGGTACCAATTCACCGACCCCGGAGGGATGGAAGGCTTGGTTGGCCTAGCCGGGAAATCCGAACCAGGAACCTGGTATCGGGTGCACGCGACCGTCGGCGCCTCCTCCTACTGCGCTACACGAGCCCCTGAATGGCGTACACGCGTTCATTCCTGAATATATTTATTTATTTATTTATTTATTTAAATGCACTCGAAGGTGCACTACAACGTCAACGAAAACCTGGAACAAATAGGTAGCCGTCAAATACAACAGCAAAATTAACATTCAACCAAATTAAAAAAGGGAAACCTAACTACTTCATTAATTACCATCTGGCTATTTTTTTGGCAACTCCCGTAGCAACGAACCTTTACTAAGTAATGTTTAGAACGTTAAAAGTCAAAAAAGAAGTTAATCGTAGGAATATATAAAGCTATAATAAACCTATCCAGGATCAAGCATAGTTCACGAAAACAGAGCGCATATCGATATTTCAAATGACAATGTCAATAATATAAAAAAGTGCTTTCCGTGTTATTGAAGCAGTCGTTAGATCGGAGAGGTAAGCCTAGGCAACGCAACTAACAAAAGTTATTCTGGGGCGGGCCGATAATGCAGGCGCCTCTTTGATCTGATACGAACCCCAGGCGTAAGACCTAGGCCCAAGTGACCAGTGGTAAAGCCAAGTCACTTGTTGACCTCTCCTTGCAGTAGGAAAAATAATAATTCAGGAAAATTATTATTGAAGAAAAAAGTGTATCTGCGGAAGGAAAAAAGTGTATGACAATTTCGACAGTATTGAAAGCATTGTCATTCATAAAGCCCGTTTAGACTTTCGCATGATATAGAAAATGTCATTACGACGCGAGTACCAAGCAGGAGCCAGATGGTAAGTACAAATTCCGAGAAGTCTCTAAAAGTAGCTATATATTCAGCAACAGCGAAGTCCTTCAGATGGAACGTAGCAGCTTTGGCAGAGGTACTTGCATAGGCAGTAGGATCACGTTAGGTTGTCCGGAATTCCTAAAATGTGCAACACATCCATTTTTTTCAATCTTTCCTTGAGAATCCCACTGCTTTCTGCATTTAAAACTTCTCTAGGCAGGCGTCGGATCCATCGTGCAACTCTGTAAAAAACGAAATTAAACAGCTGAGTGTAATTCTTCTTCTGAATCAGCGGGTAGTGCAGGATAAATCCATTCGATCGTAAACCAGAAGGCCTATATATCCAGTACTTGCTTGCACGAAGTTTTAGCTCGCCACGAAGTATTTTAAAGCAAAATATTATGTCAGCAACAACTCTCCTATGCAGCAAGGATTTAAGACCTAACGCTCTCAGACGCTCCTCATAAGTTGGCACATTTCTCGAGATAGCGCTTTGGTTTAGCCGTTTGTAAACAAGCCTTGTGAAGGTTCTTTGGACTCTTTCAAGTTGTGTGACAAGTTTTTTAGCAGTAGGATTCCATACTTGTGAACAATACTCCAGATGAGGAAGAACGTAGGTCTTATATAGCTTGGTGAGAATAACAGGATTATCACTACACACATTTCGAAATATAAAATAAAGAACAATGTAGGCCTTCTGCGTAATTTTCTCAACATGAGTCGAAAAATCGAGTTTTGAATCTACAAAAACACCAAGGTCTTTAACCAATTCACATTCATTAATAGATGCGTCACCGATAGAGTATTCCGCAGCACATCCTTCACCAATATGTAAAACGGAACATTTTTCAGGGTTGATAGCCAAATTAAGTTCGGAAGCCCAATATTGTAGCGCATTCAAGGCATTGTTAAGAGCAAGGCAGGTTTCAACGCGATTGCATTGGTCATAGATTCCGTACATTTTGATGTCGTCAGCGTAGATTTGAAGTTTAATATTATCCGAAGATCTGATGACGTCGGATATACCAGCTGTGTAGAGCACAAAAAGCAACGGGGACAAAACTCCACCTTGTGGTACACCGCTAGCACAGTGAATTTTGTTTGAGAATTCGGAACCTACGCGAACAGTCATAAATCTATCACTTAAATAAGAAGCAAACCAATACAAAAGGGCTCCGTTCACACCTAGTGAATTCAGCTTGAGGAGTAGTTTAGCGTGGGAAACCCTATCAAACGCTTTTGATAAATCTATATAGATCACATCGACCATCTTGCCTTAGTTAAGTGAAAGCCTCCAGTCAAACATACTGTCAACGAGATTCGTGACGGTAGAGAGTCCTGGGAGGAAACCATGCTGTTCAGGTGGTACAACACCAGTACGAGGCAACCACGCCAAAAACTGCTCTCTTATTATACTCTCCATTACTTTGGAAGGGCAAGGAATTATGCTGATAGGGCGAAACTGAGTTACCGAATAAGCGCCTGCAACTTTAGGAATTGCAGTTACTAAAGCATGCTTCCAAGCGCTTGTAATCTCTCCTAGCATTAAAGATATGTTGAATATGTCAGAAAGTGGCCTGGATAGTTCTTGAGCACATTTTTTAAAGATGATTGGAGGAATTCCATCACAAGGCTCAGTTAAGGAAGGCTTAAGTTTTTTAAGGATGGTAAACACGTCACTGGCTGTAAAGAAGATGTTACTGAAAAAACGTCTGAAACACATCATTTCAGAAGCATCTTCAGCAGTGGTTGCTCTATCGCTTACAGAGTCAGAGGTGATGTCATTGGAAAACACACTTGAAAAATAGTATTCTAAAGCATTTGCTTTGCTTGAGTCACATGAACAAACGTTATCGTTAATGTCAGTAATATTAGGAAGGCCTCCGTTCGATTTCATCTTATTGCGAATGTGCAAATGCAGTCTTCTCATTGAAGCATGTTTAGCTAGTTTACGTTCTTTCTGAGCCCAAAATCTTTTTAGATGGTAATCGATGTTGGTACAGATTGCTTTATAGGTGGAGTTGTTCAGTGGATCAGGTAGAGATCGAAACAAGCGTTCTTTTTGCGCGAGAAGATTACTGATATGCTTGGGAAAAATAGTTCGGAACGATTGTTTTCTTCTGAAAGGGACAAATTGGGCCAGGTTTTCATATAGCACTTTACAGAATCTATGATAAAGATCATCCACGGATACATATCCATCGAAAATTTGATGCCAATCAACTTCTGAAAGGCTAACTCTGAGAGAGTCAAAGTCAGCATTAAAGAAATCCGGCATGGGAAAGAGTAAATGGGAAAACGAATTGAATGAAATATCAAACTGAACGATATTATGGTCAGAGGTGGCGAATGGTGGCAAAATACGTATGTTAGAGACTAATGGGGATGTTGATAAAATGATATCCAAAACCTTATCTTCGTGTGTAGCTTCTTTTACAGCTTGCGTAAAGCCAGCATTCTTGAAGAACTGAAGAAAATTAGCTGCTGCATGGTTTGAAGGAGATAGACTTTGCCAATCTACAGCTAAGTTTAGGTCCCCCAAAATTATAGTTTCATTTCTAACCGCAACAAGGGATGAAAGAAAATCAAGTAATTGGTCGTCATCAACTATTCTTGAGTTAGGAGGACGATAGACGACAATAAGTCTGATTTGCCTCAAGTCGGTCCTTGTGCAAGAAAAATTTCCACACAGAGAACATCAGCCTTGAGGTGGAAAGTATGATGGAGTATGCTAGAGTTGATGGTATTACGCAAAACACAACAGACGCCACCTCCTCTACTGCCATTACGCCTATCGAAGCGATGCATAATATAGGGCAAATTGGCTATCAATTCAGCATCATTAATTTTTACACTCAACCATGTTTCAGTGATGAAAACCATGTCAGGTTTAATCGTTGATAAAAAATGATGAAAATGAAGAATTTTATTAACAAGACTCCTAGCATTGATCAGGTAACAAGCAAGCGAAAGTGGATTACCATGCAAACTCAGGCCTTTCCCGAACCCGCATTAGGAAGATTGGGAAGCTCAGAAATATGCTTGAGCTGACTGCGGTAAACGACCCACTCTCTTCTTGCCTTACCCCTATTTCTTTCATTAGCCAACTGCCTTAGCTCAAACTCTCGCTTCCTTTCGTCCGCGGTCATGCTCCTCCTCACAAAAATGCCTGCTAGCCCAGCAGAACGAAGAGTACGTGCGTTGGCTAATGCCCTCCGCCAGTAGTATTGTGATGGAAGGACGACCTTGACCATGCGTGGCCTGGAAGCATCATGCTTGCCAATTCTATAGGTTTCCACAGGTTCACAATCAAGTTGAAGGGCATCTAGGACGTCTAAAACCTTTGCTTTGAGGTCGGCCCTTCTTTCAGAAGCAGAAAGGCTGTCAGCCGGCTCCTGGAGCCCAGACACAACGATAGTTCTTCCCCTTTTTTCAGATTCAGCATGATCAGAAAATTCCTTAGATACCTTTTCACTGAGGATGCTCAACATTTGAAGTGTCACAGGGTCCGAAATGCGTTCAGAGATTTTCTTAAAGAGACCCTCGACGCTCAACATCCTCAGATCCGATTCCAATACACCATCCTGTTGCACCGTGCCAGTACTAAGACCATTTGCCGATACAGATGCAGGCTGTGAAGCTGTGGTTTTGCGGTTTGCACGAGACATCTTAGGCAAAACAGACAAAGATAAAACCGTAAAGTTCTTAAGAACGAAGTGGAACTAATGTGTTTGACCCACAGAGAAACCAGCAGTGTATGATAACGGAGCGGCGATAACGCAACCGCTCAGTGCAACGCCGACGTTGAGAATGATGAATAGATACTAAAATTGGAACAATACGGAGAAGATTAGCATGGCAAATTGTTCGATTAGAAGGGAGGAAGATAAACGAGGCGTTACTCAACCCCTTTTGGGATGTTTCACGCATTCTACTTTTACGGGATGTCGTGGAATTGATTTATATGCGTATTTGGACTATACAATGACTTTCTGTGGCCAGGCGATAGACAACTAAAGGAACTGGAGCAAATCAAAGGAACTATTTCATTTCATAAGGGCGCGACTAGCAAACCACGAATTGGTGTGGTGGTAGTTTGGGTCTTACCAGGATACTATCTCAACGGTATTTCGGAACGGCGCAAATGTTGTATATGGGCAGAACCGCCTCTCCCTGGGAAGTAACAAACTGCAGGTATCTCGACCCCAATACAACTCCGCGCAAAGTTAGGGGCGACGGAAGTCGCCTGTTGGCGCCCTGTTGATACACGTGCTCCACAGCTGACGGGCGCGTGCGGGATGAGGGCTGGTATCGCTGACTAGCGCAGTGCACAGGTGGCGTAGTAGGGAAGAGTTCGGGCTCATGAACGAGGGATCGGGGTTTGGATCCCGCAGACTGCGTTTGTTTTGCACTTTTGCAAAATCCATGTTTATCATATAGGTAATCCACCTAGGGTATTATAGTGTGTTATAGAGTGTTGTTTACATATACATATATCACCCATACCGTTAACAAGGGTGGTCCAGGCAGGGCTACCGATTTCGCTGAAACTTCGTCTAGGGGGGTTATTTGGAGTGCTGATGACGAATCTGATATCCGTTCTTCACGATTCCGTCGGAGGTCACCCATACCGTCAACAAGGGTGGTCCAGGCGGGGTTACCGATTTCGCTGAAACTTCGTCTAGGGTTTATTTGGGGTGCTGATCACGAATCTGATATCCATTCTCCACGATTCGGCTGGATAAAGGCAAAGGATTACATTCCTAAAGTTTCTGCCGGTGACGGCAGGTAGAGAAAGAATCGTGAAAAACGGATGTCAGATTCGTGATCAGCACCCCAAATAACCCCCAGAAGAAGTTTCAGCAAAAAATTTTTTTGACTGAAGTCTTGTTGGTGGAGTCGGAACTTTTATGTAGTGCCACAAAATATCTATCGTTACATATCTACAGCTTCACACAAAATAGGCTTAAAATAAGTGACACAGAAGTGAACATTTTAGCTAATCTGTAGTTTGAAGCATATGTTATGTAAACATCCTCTATAACACACTATAATACCCTAGGTGGATTACCTATATGATAAACATGGATTTTGCAAAAGTACAAAGCAAACACAGTCTGTGGGATCCAAACCCCGACCCCCCGTTCATGAGCCCGAACTCTTCCCTACTACGCCACCTGTGCACTGCGCTAATCCGCCATACCAGCCCTCATCCCGCGCGCGCCCGTCAGCTGTGGAGCACGCGTATCAACAGGGCGCCAACAGGCGACTTCCGTCGCACCTAACTTTGCGCAGAGTTGTATTGGGGTCGAGATACCTGCAGTTTGTTACTTCCCAGGGAGAGGCGGTTCTGCCCATATACAACATTTGCGCCGTTCCGACCTACCGTTGAGATAGTATCCTGGTTAGTTATCTATACCACCCATGTCTTCCATCACTCCGGGTTAGTGAATTGATACCGGGCTTGTCTGGGATATACAGGGTGTCTCAAAAAATGCATGCACTGCTTGAAAGGTGATAATTTTGCTCACATTAAAAACACTGTAAAAGTTAAAAGCTCATATAAAGGCATAAGAAAATTGTCGCTGCAAGCACCAGCTGCCGCTAATTTTTATGGGTTTCTCACCCGCGAGACCTCAGACGGGCAAAAAATAGTCCATTCACAGTTCGCCTAGAGGGTCTTCTTTGAAAGCAGAAAGTACACGACGTCTCCTATGTAGAAGGACCGCCCTCGCGGTCTCACCAGGAGACTATCTCAACGGTCGGAACGGCCCAATTGTTGTATATAAACAGAATCGCCTCTCTCTGGGAAACAACAAAATGCAAATATGCCTACCCCAATACAACTCTGCGCAGAGCTAGGAACGACGGAAGTTGCACTGTTGTCAGCTTTAACCTTTTGCCTCTGCTCGAAGGGCGGGCTCAAGGTGGATGGAAAGTGAGATGACGAGCGAGCGGTGGTGGAGCAGTGGTTAGAGGGGAGGCGTAATCCTCTGTTTCCAGCCAAATTGAGCTCGCCCTCCGCGTGCAGGCAGAGGGCTAACGCAGCCAACGGCTCAACTTCCGTCGTCCCTAACTCTACGCAGAGTCGTATTGGGGTCGAGATATTTGCATTTTGTTGTTTCCCAGAGAGAGGAGATTCTGTCCATACACAACACTTGGGCCGTTCCGACCTACCGTTGGGATAGTTTCCCTGTCAGTCTTGTTGAGTTCCTCCGCTCCGGCAGCCTTTTTTAGTTGTTAATAACAATAACAATTACGAAAAACAGCCTTGTTGAATGACTTTGTGTCAGAGGCAACGAAAGCCACAGAAAAATAGAAATTTTCTGACGTATGAGCGGTATGTATTGTGCCATGCAATCGTCTGAATTCTTACATTTTACACTCGATTGATTGTGTTTCACTTAAATACTTGCTGTAATTTCTCCTTAATGAAGCCGTGTTGATTAATTTGTGCTTTTTTTAAGTTTGAAATTTAAAAATACACTACGGCTTGCGAAAAATGGAGGTATCCTAAAAAGTGCAGGTAGTATTTGAGAGGTTCTAACATTGGTGCTAGTGAAGCATTTGCAGACGTTTGAGAATAATATGAAAGAGCAGGTCAACTGGATAACTGTGGCGTGCAAATAATCAAGATCGCACCATGCTTCCGCCTGAAAACTTCTATTTTAGACTCGATTGATTGTGCATGGACTGAATGCTTGTTACAGTCTTGTTACTACTTGGCCAAGTTAACCCGTGGCGCGCTTATTTTAACGTTTAGAACTTGAAGATCATGTGAGAGGCGTGCGACATGCGAGTTTTTTGGTTACACGATTAGAATGTGATCAGGAACCCCATTTCTCAAGATGTGTGGACTGATGAAGCAACATTCAAGCTGAACGGAGAGGTTAATCGGCACAACTGCTGCTACTGGGTCACGAAAACGTTAAAGGAAGCAGGACACAGGTTAATCTGGCCAAGTAGTAACAAGATTGCAACAGGCATTCAGCCCATGCGCAGTCAATCGAGTCTGGAATGCAAAGTTTCATTCGGGAGCATATTAATCCTGACTACTTGTTTGGTACAGTAATGTTGTTTGTTACCCTGTGCTTTCATATGAGTCCCAAACACTTTCAAAAGATACACTAGCAGCAATGTTAGAACCTTTCAAATATTACCGGCATTTTTAGGATACCCTCCATTTTTTGCAAGCTGGACTGTGTTTTGAGTTTTAAACTTTTAAAAAAGACAAATCAATCGAAACGGCCACTTTTTGAAGAAATCATGGCATGCATTCAAGCGAAACACAATCAATCGAGTGTAAAATGCAAAATTTCAGAAGAGTGCATGACGTAGTCCATGCCGCTCATATCTCAGAAAATTTTATTTTTCTTTTTGTTTCTCTCTTTTTTCTTAAGCATTCATATGAGCCCTTAACTTCTTCAGCACCTTTACTGTGGGCAAAGTTATCACCTTTCAAACAGTGTATAAATTTTTTGAGACACCTGTATAAAACACTGACTTGCCCATCGGCTCGCTACAGCAAGTCATTGTGTGGCCAAATAAGCGTGCAAATCGCCTCCGCGACATCTCAAAAAGCTAGAATGCGTGACGTATACTGAAAGGCATTGAGTAGCACCGTTTTTATCCTTTATTTGGCTTGCACAATGACCTGCGATGGCCAATCGACTGACAGTTCAATGTTCTATCGTTTCAAGCCCGTTCTGGTACACTGAGCGAAGTTTGAGTGAAAATTTTTCAGCTTCTGCCAAAATTTGAATCTCAAGCTGTTTGTTAATATTCGGGAGTTAGAAAGATATTGAACAATCGATTAGTTGTCCAGTTGTTTAATGGGGTGTTGAACTGAACTGTTGAACAATCGATTAGTATCGTTCGTTATTGCTCGATATTTTTCCAAGAGTAACCATTCAAGATGGAAATGTCCCGAACATTTTATTCTGCGAACGGGATCCTTAAATTAAATTCTGCCATGAATTCTGCCGCGTAGTCGATCAATAAGCAAATGATTCGTGCGTTTGGACAAGCTGTACATCACTTCAATTAAAACGATCAAACTGACATATGTCGATCGACTTCTAGGGCAAAGCCTCAGCCGGCAGTGACTCTGGCCACTAGGTCGAAGTAAGAATGTGCGGCAATTTTTATCGTTAACATCGGTCAAGTGCAATTGCTCATTAATCTTCTTCCGAAGCCGTCCAAGCGAATAGCGTCTTTTCATCCATCACACAAGATGATCGCAGATGGGCCGGAAAAGACTGCTCTCTAATGTGCGGCCATTCAGCCGGAAGGTTTCGGGCTGGTATGATATTGTCATTCTTCCTACTGTTCTGACGATTTTGTGTTTATGCGCAGCGATCGGTCACTTTGTGTTCAAAAACACTACCCACAGTGTGGCGATCGGCACCATCGCGTGTCAAAAGCCACGAACGCTTTCCTTTCGGATCAGCTTCGATTCTCACCATAGCTGAAAGGCGGCAGTTGTTATTATCAAACTGCCTAGAAGTTTATGTTCCACGATCGCAACGTTCCCGCGGTTTTGAGACTGAACACAACAGTCGGCTCATTACCATTCTCTCCCATGCTGAAACAATGGCTATCAATAACGGATTCCCGCTCTATGAACGTTGTCTCAATTACAAAGCCTAGACGACCTAAGGTCGAAAGTCTGACATTGTTGTAGATAGACCAGGGATGCACATAAAATTCTGTGCGTTGAATTTTTTAGCTAAATTTTCAACGGAAAATTTTCGTTAAATTTCGTTAAAAAAACAGTTAGCTGCAAAGCATTATTTCTAGTGAAAAAATTAAGGAAAGCCCTATAGGTTTCAACTTCAAGAGGTTAGCTGCTAAAGTTCAATGAATGGAATGTAGCACAGCAGTGTAAAATAAAAAATTCAACATCAACAAACACAGAAAAATGAACAAGACTTCAGCAAAAAAAATAATCTACAGGATGTGGAATAAGAACAGCTATGGAATTATCGTTAGAGATGATTACTGACAAAATGTGCGATCAGGCAGAACCCGGAGCTCTCCCTTCCTAGTTCTTTGCGGAACTGTTTTGTGTGACTGTTCTACAAGCATATGCAATCTCGATGTGGGCACCAGCCCACTAAGTACAGAAAGAATCAATGAAAGTACAATTAAAAGCCTATCAGTGGAATGTCAATACGTTGTCGAACGCACGATTTTCGAGTGTCTTGTGCGTGGGACCAATCCATTTTTTTCGAGACCATACGGTCCCACCCTGCCGAAATGGTGTGACACGTCGTCAATGTGATAATATTCAGGAATAGTAGCTCTCCTATTTTTTGTTATTAGTGTTTTTTAAAATCGTTTGAAATGCGTCCAGCGGCCGAAAACATTCTCGCCGTCTCAACTGATACAGCTGGCGAGCGAAAGTGTTCGAAAGGGATACACAGCGCCAAGTGGGAATAGGCATGTCTTACGAGGAGGGTAGATACTTTGTGGAGTACTTTGTGGATTAGTTGACGTGCTTGAGGGTTCGGCGAAAAAATTTCTAGCTCCAAAATGCATTAAGGGATAAGGGTAAAGGACGGCGTTACTCTATCTCTTTTGGGAAGCGACATGCATTCTACTTCTACGGGGTATCGTGGAGGCGATTTGAATGCGTATTTGGGCATACAATGACTTGCGGTGGCCAGCCGAAAGCAAGTTAGCATTTATCCTTCCCAGACACGTCTGGTACCAATTCACCGACCCCGGAGGGATGGAAGTCTTGGTTGACCTGTGCGGGAAATCCGAACCAGGAACCTGGTATCGGTCGCACGCAACAGCCTGTACCTCCTCCGACTGCGCTACACGCGCCTCCAAAATACACTTTCCCAAAAATTCAAAAAAAAATCATGAAAACATGAAAGTATTCTCGTTGATTTCAGTAGTTTTTCATGAACAGTCCTAATCGAGAGGATGAGACCTGCAACATTAAGACTAAGGGTAAATGTGATAAACACGCTGGAAAAGTCCATCAAAAAAAATCCTTTAAATTTCAAAAAAAAACTTCTGTTAAGTCATTATGGCAGATTTTAACGGAAAATGCCGTTAATTCTTTACTTTCATTAAGTTGTTAACCGTTAAATGTGCACACTCCTGGGACATGCAATGTGAAAGCAAATGTTCGAGGGCAGAACTCGCTATATTACGTGTTTCTCGCCGAAAAAACCACGATAACTGGCAGAAGTACCAAGATTCGAAGAAAGCTGCAATGAAGGTAGGCTGTTCTCCGTTTTGTTACTCTCACTATGGAGATCTCAACGAGAAGTTTGAATCACGCGATGAGAGGTTTCTGTACCGACTTGCTGAGAATCGCCATCGACAAACCGAATACCGCAAGAGTGCACTAAAGCGATTGAAGCTCGATTATTTTGGGAAAATCTGTACAGTGGAATTTTCCCATTCAGCCATCCCTTTAACGGCTCCAACCACGGTCCCTTCCAAATAGATCACCGTGGAGGAGTCTGAAGCGGCTTTGAAGAAGATGAGGCCAGGCAAAGCGACTGGGCCCGATGAGGTGGCAGCTGATTTGTAGAAGTCCAAGTACTGGTACCCTGCTGAGTGGTTGGCGAAGTTCTTTAATCAGGTTGTGGCGGAGAAGAAGGTGCCTGAGTGTTGGCGCCAAAGTACGACGATCCCGATTTGGAAGAAGAAGGGCAGTCCTGCAGACTGCTCCAATTACCGTCCGATTCGCTTGCTTTCCCACAGGATGAGGATCTTTGAGCGAATTGTCGATGGACGCGTTCATGACATCTTCCAGCTTTCCAGTAATCAGTGTAGCTTCGGAGCTGGTGTGGCACCATCGAAGTCATATATTCCGGTCGCCTGATGGAGAAGCATCGCTAGAAACAGAAGCCAGGCATGTCGCCTTCCTCGACTTGGAGAATGCTTTCGATACCGCGTGAAGTAATATATCACCGTGTTTCTAAAATGCCCAAAGAATGGGTGAGAATTCTCACCCAAAGAATTAATTTCAAGCTGCAGCTGGAACCTCGATGAAGTTCCGCATCTCTTTCGGCGGTGCACCAGCGTTTTGCGCCTTCCCCGCTGCTCTTCGCTGTGCTGCCCGTTCAAGCTGCGGTCACGTTATCCCGTAAAAGTAGAATGCGTGGCGTATCCCACAAAAGGAATTGACCAACGCCGACCTTTATCCATTACATTAATTTATATAGTATTTATTAATATATAAAATTTTCACGTCGAATTGGACACTTTTCAAGTCAAATTGGAGGCTTCTCATGTCAAATTGGATACCTTCACGTTAAATTCGATACGCTTCTAACCCTTTAAGGCAGCCTAAGACTTTTGAGATCAAATCAAACTCTTCCAAATTAGAATGGTCTTCACCTAAAATAAATTGGAGACTCTCCAAAAAGGTTAGAATAATTTTTTGTTCAAGGAGCAAGTGATCACGTTGTTTGAAATTTTTATTAATTTCATATTTTTAAGGAAAAATAATGCTATAAACCTTGTTTTAATCAGCGGGAAGACGGCTATTTTTTAGAGCTAAAAGAAAAGGTTGTGTCATGCCCTCGTTTAAGACGCTGTGATTTTTATTCAACGATACCAGAGAAACATTTGTAAAGAACACATATATCCTCACACTGATGCATCATGCATCAAGCAAATAAAGACCTTGACAGGCTTTTCGAATGCATTATGTGTTCTCGTCTTGTAATACACTAGATTAATGTTGCCTTGGTGCACCTTAAAACAAAATTTGATCTACTATTTTTTTGAAATTTTATAAAATTATTACCCACATTCGACCAGCTGAACTAAAAAAATCTGAGAAAGCAATACCAAATTTTCCTTGATCAAAAATTTATTTCAACCTTCTCGGAGAGTCTGCAGTTTAACCTGAAGACTATTTCGATTTGAATGAGTTCGCTTTAATTTCAGGAGTTTTAGACAAGCTTGAAGTGTCGAATTCTTCGTATTTTTAGTAACATAATGGAATATAAAAATGGTATTAAAATTAAAATACAAATGCAAAAGTGGCTGTGTCATGAGATTGGGCAACAGTGTTGGGAAATCCTCCACTGGTGCCGGTGCAATGATCAGCAGCAAACTGAGTGAATGCGAAGGCGTTATCGCGGTTCTCCCATCTACCATTGCACTGCGTTCCGACCTCATAAGTGCAAAACTGGGTTGCTCGGTGATGACTAGTACGATAATGCAAGTGGAAAAAGCACAGGACACAGATGATATCCCCATAGGTGATGAGGACCACAACTGCTTCCCATTCGCTTACGATCGAAGAAAAGGCTAACGTTTTTAGGCTAAAGAACAGCCTATACAAGTTTCATGGTGAAGCCTATGAACTAACTACAAGTGGGAAGCAGGATTTGTACGTAACAAAGTTTTGCCATATTAATTAGTTTATGTAAGTGTTATGTTATTCCTATTAGTTGAGTATTGTTCACAGGTTTGGAGTCCCATCACGAAGAAGTTTCAAGCCAAAACTGAGAGCATTCAGAATACCTTCACAAAATTTTGTTTTATAGGTGTGTATCCTAAACGAGTGGTTTTGGAGAATTGCCAAATTATCAGGACAGGCTCAGGCTTTTTAACCTTATAAGCCTCTTTTGCAAACACATTTTTATTGACTTAGTTTTTTGCTTTAAAGTTCTGAAAGGGGAATTTCGGCTTAGAGCTAGCAAGTATTGGATACTCCTGCAAACGATAGGTCATAGGAATATCTATAGATTCCATTGTCCCGAAATAAAGAGAAAGAATCGTGCATTGTTGACATTGCCTAGAGGAAACTTTTGATTTTTCATTTCACTGAATTTCTCACTTTGTTGTTTTTATTCCAGTTCTATATTACCCCCCCCCTGCTTTTGTTCTATTGTTGTTTCTTTTCTAAATTGTTACCTTCGCCTAGCTTCAATAAATCTCCCACGTTTTTCCTTGTTCTGTTCTCTAATGCCTCCCAGAAATTTCCTCACTGTTTATTCTTACGCTTTTCCCCAGGCAGCAGGTACGTGGGAACTGATGAGGTCGACGGACCTTCTATGTTGGTATCTGGAGTCGTTATCCCCGGGCGACTTGCAGTGTATGGCGGGACACTGCTCCTCTTCATTTAATTTCTCATTGTTTCCCACTGTTCCGGTCAGTTCTGAACTGTTTCGTAAAATCATAATTGAGTTGTTAAGCAGATGTCTCGTCCACACTCTTCAATATCGTGCTGAACTTAAGGTTTTGATGTTGGAGTTCTCATTTAGCTTCGTTTCTCCCGTTGTTTTTCTAAGTATATTGTGTCCATATAAATGTCTGTGCGCACAATTATGGTGCAAATAAATAAATAAATAAATAAATAAATAAATAAACTATAGCTTTCTAATAGACAAACAGTTTCTTCAGCGTAGCGAAAGTTGGTACAGATCTGTATTGCGGCTAACGTTTCGGCGTTGTCATTTTTTTTAAGAGTCGGGAAAAGTTGAAACCATTTGAGAACCTACCCTCCCAAATGCCATTGCATTCCGCAGATACTGTTCAAAAGGCTAAGAGACTACAAAAGCGAAGTCGGAAGGCTAACTTTTTGTGTAGACAAAGGGCGTACAACGTTAACATGGTTTCGATTTCCTTCGGAAACCTTTCGTGGTCTCTTAAGGCCCCACCAGGGTCAAGCCTAAGGTTCGGGAATCGAAGGGGGAGGGGGGGGGGGTCGTACTGTAGCCTCGACTGGAGGGGGGGGTCGTACTCACTCGGTTTTGGCAGAGGAATCTCTCCAAATTCAGGTTTTTAGATGATGTTTGCATCTATGAATAAGTTTTTTTTTCAGGTGTGACTACGACAATGCGGAGATATACAAGCACTTGCGTTTCTTGGAGTAAAAAAATAGGATTGAATATCAAAAAAAATTTAATGCCGATTACTGTGCAGTGAAAAATAATGATTTCCTGTCTTCAGATTTAGAGTCAATGGCAGATTTTCATTTTTTCAGGTTATCCCAGGTCGTCATGGACACGGTAGTTTTCTGCCTGATGAGCGACATCTACTTCCAGAATTGCACTCTATAAAATTTCAAGTGTTAATTACTGAGGACGACCTAAGTGCTTTCCCTACAAGATTTTTGAAGCGCTCTTCGAATCGATGACGGAATGGCAGCCGAAGGACGGACTTGCTTGAAAAGTAATTTCTCTCCTGCAGGAAACAGCATCAGAAGGTGAAATCGTACCCTATAAAATTTTAAGCCCGTTTGACACACAGTGATAAAACTATGTTTCTCTGAAACGATATTCTATATGATCAGACGTCTCGATTTACCGAAAAAATATCGACACACTAATCACATGGAAGATGTTACTTTTAGAATCTGCCATTTAAAGCATAGAAAACACATCTACTAAAGCTTTATGTATTTTCCAGGAGGCCCAAAAAATCTCCGAGTTACGGCAGTTTACACGCGGCTACTGCGTTTTCTGACATTAT
>OX375867.1:84382213-84500098 GCA_947359475.1 Heligmosomoides polygyrus bakeri
AAGCTTAGTTTTTGCTCTATTTTAAGCACGACTTAAAATTCAATATAGTACTATTCCACTCTCTGTCGTCCTGTCCTTCAGAAGGCGGAAAAAAATTTCCAAGCGAGTAGTCCATCCATATTTCAATTGCGATCGATAATGTCAGAAAACGCAGTAGCCGCGTGTAAACTGCCGTAACTCGGAGATTTTTTGGGCCTCCTGGAAAATACATAAAGCTTTAGTAGATGTGTTTTCTATGCTTTAAATGGCAGATTCTAAAAGTAACATCTTCCATGTGATTAGTGTGTCGATATTTTTTCGGTAAATCGAGACGTCTGATCATATAGAATATCGTTTCAGAGAAACATAGTTTTATCACTGTGTGTCAAACGGGCTTAAAATTTTATAGGGTACGATTTCACCTTCTGATGCTGTTTCCTGCAGGAGAGAAATTACTTTTCAAGCAAGTCCGTCCTTCGGCTGCCATTCCGTCATCGATTCGAAGAGCGCTTCAAAAATCTTGTAGGGAAAGCACTTAGGTCGTCCTCAGTAATTAACACTTGAAATTTTATAGAGTGCAATTCTGGAAGTAGATGTCGCTCATCAGGCAGAAAACTACCGTGTCCATGACGACCTGGGATAAAGGATAAAAGGATAAAGGATAAAGGACGGCGTTACTCAATCCCTTCTGGGATGCGCCAGCGCATTCTACTTCTACGGGATGTCGTGGAGGCGGCATGAATGCGTATTTGGCCATACAGTGACTTGCGGTTGCCAGCCGATTAACAAGTCAGCGCTTTATCCTTCCCAGACAAGTCTGGTACCAATTCGCCGACCCCGGATGGATGAAAGGCTTGGTTGGCCTGGGCGGGAAATCCGAACCAGGAACCTGGTATCGGGTGCACGCAACAGTCGCGCCTCCTCCGACCTGGGATAACCTGAAAAAATGAAAATCTGCCATTGACTCTAAATCTGAAGACAGGAAATCATTATTTTTCAATCGGCATTAAATTTTTTTTGATATTCAATCCTATTTTTTTACTCCAGGAAACGCAAGTGCTTGTATATCTCCGCATTGTCGTAGTCACACCTGAAAAAAAACAACTTATTAATAGATGCAAACATCATCTAAAAACCTGAATTTGGAGAGAGTCCTCTGCCAAAACCGAGAGAGTACGACCCCCCCCCCCCCCCTCCAGTCGAGGCTACAGTACGACCCCCCCCCCTCTTCGATTCCCGAACCTCAGGCTTGACCCTGTAGCTACAGGTCAGACGACTGCTCTGAAGATCTTCGACGTGAGGCGCACTGGCATCTTCATGTCATAGAGCACTCCTGTCAGAGAGCACTCCCGTTTGGATGAAGCTGCATTCACGCGCGAGTCCACTTCAACGAGTGCACACCAAGGGAAGCGGCTGCTGATCCCAGGTACAGGAGAGCAGAAATACGTGACAGCTCAAGCCCGCTCACCTCAATAGAGCGACACTCATTTTCGTCAGTGGTCAGGTACTCGGTCTTCTTGACGATAAGCTTGAGCCCAAATCTTTCCAAGCAATCGCGTGAAGCTTGTTTCTGTCGCTAGAGTTCGATCTTGTCGCTGCTAGCGAGCACTACATCATTAACAGAAATTAGCGTTTAAGGAACAGGCCGCTGAAGTTCACGTAACATGGCATCGATAATGACGACGAAGAGCAGTGTGGAGAGCATAGACACTTGATGTACTCCGACAGAGATGGGAACTACATCGCCGTACCTGCTGCAGCTTCCACTGGACTCTTTAGATACACGATTACAGTACAGGATTCGTACCCACTTTCTTGACTGCGCCCTCCTGTAAACATAAACACTACTTAGAGACAGATACAGAAAAACAGGATTAGCCCACCAAGAGTGAAAGCATTTCATAGAGTGATTTTGCTACAAAAAACACTGCGCTACGGTTTGAAAACTTGCTTTAGAACTACTGCCATTAGTGATCCTCATCCTAAAGAACCACGCTCTATTTGGACGCACTTTAAAGCTTATCAGGACATGTAGCCACCACCAGGAAAATTTCACCTCTCATCTATTGTGCTCCAGCTTATTTTTAAATACAAAAATCTTCAGACAAAAGAACGCTTCATGCAGTTGGCTAGTGCCTGGCACAATTTGCTCCACTGGTAACAGTCGTCTACGTCTTACTTCCCTTTTTTGCCCCTTCCTTTCATCAACTTGGGGACCAGGTGAGTCCTTTTTAGGCGTTCTCCTTTTGGTTCGATGTGCATCGTTGGGCGTTTAACAAGCACTTCACGTATTTTTACTAACCTGCAACTGAATCGTATGTTTGTTTATCCTCGAGCAGCTGACGAATAGAGCCACCGTTGCTCGAACCAAAGAGGGTCTTGAATGCATCACTTTGAGCGGCCAATTCACTCTGGGGATGCACTACGTATTCTAACTTCCTAGACTGCGGTGGAGATGCCTTGGATATACAACGCCTATTTAGCTCCCCAGCACTCGGCAACAATTCACGGTCTTCGTAGGCACAAAAGAAAAAAGAAAAAGAGTTTGTTGATGCATGCCCTCCTAACGAGGGAGCGAAGCTGTCGGCTGCCATATCCGCTTTTTGACCATGGAGCTACTGGCACAGTGAGCTATATTTGAGGGATGACCAGGGATCGTTTTGTTCACGTGACCGCGACGCGATTTTATAGTATGCTTCCATATCGATCGCGCGACGCGACGAATAGATCAATCGATGAAATAGATGGGAGTTTATCATAATATCGCGTCGTGCGTCCCATGCACACTAAAGGATTCCTGAACCGCTCCTTACAAACTACAGTACCGGACGCGTCTTCTGAATAGACGTCGCAAAAACCGTGTAGAGTGAGGTTTTGGGTAGCTTTACAGAAATTCTCATCCGCCCTACTCAATGATTGCTTTAAGCTTCCCCAAAATACGGGGAGTGCGCCCTGCACAACATTTATAGTATCGTGTCCAAGTTCGACTTTCAATAAACCTTGGCATGCTGACTTCAGATCAATGTTGTCTTATTGAGCTGGTAGCCAAAGTTGTTATCACATTTATTCGACTCGGCTTACGTTTCGGCGACCTCGCCCTCGTCAGAGCCTGAAAAAGTCGAAAAACACTTATGAAACTGTCCTCCCAAACAGCATTTCATCCTACAGCGTACTAATCTTGAGGAGAGATAGCGACAAGATCCAACATGACAGTTATGAAGGAATCGGTGGATGCCGAGACGGACCACCAGTCACCCGAAGCTGGACTAAAACGTGGGTGAATGAGTCTACCCCGCGGACAACGCGACTTAAATACCGTGGGGGTCAGACCAGATAGATAAGAACTCGCAGAGCTAGACGAAGGGTGCCAGTTCTTGGGTTACCGCCAGACACTCCTCCTTCCGGTTGACCTGGGGATTCCTAGCCGTGATCCACAGCGCCTCAAGGGTCTTGCGCGCCGATATATCACTCTCTCGAGCTAAAAGCGACACAGACACCTGCAGCATCGCGCCCGCATGACATCGGACCCTGTGCTCCCCCCAAAGAGTTCGGAGCCTGCCTTTTCTAAGGCCGTCCAAATGCTCCTTAACCCTGATACATAGGGGTCTGCCCGTTTCCCCTATGCAGTCCTCACCACACTCATTGCATGACATATTGTAGACAACTCCAGAGGTCATGCAATTCCCCTCCTTCCCATTGGGACACACAACACAGGACGGAGTGGAACATGTCCTGTCGTACGCACGATTCCGAACCAGCTGCGCCTTCAAGTTAACGGAAGGAACATCAGTGATCCTCACCATATCTTGAAGATCAGCTGCACGTACACACTTTCGAATTTCTCTGCTCATCTCGTCTGAAATGAAGGGCACACAGAACGGTACCTTGTCGCGTTCTTCCGAGGCGCATTGGGTTGCGCCCTGCGCCTACTCCGCCATTGCTGCGTTGGGTAACCGTTGTTCCTTGCGATGTTTATTGCCATTTTCATGGACAACGATCTTTGTTCGCTATCAGACGGGACTGAGCTGGTCGTTCGGAACATGCTTCTGATAATGCCCGCTTTAGTACTAGAGGGGTGGGCAGAACGGTAGTGAATGAGGATATTCTTGCTACTGGGCTTGCGATGCCATCTGGTTTTGATGGCTCCATGAGCAAGGTGGACCTGGACATTCAGGAAATCAAGTCAACTTTCTATAGGTTGTTCTCGTGTAAGCTTTATATGTTCTGACTGCTGATTCAGCAGTTCAAAACAAGTGTCCAACTCAGTTTGAGTGGAAAACAACATAGAGCAGTCGTCTATATACCTACAGTAAAGAGTAGGCATGCGTTCCAGGATTGGGGTTTCCACCTCAGACATGAAAGCGGCCGCTACCACACGAGCTAACCTTTGTCCCATGGCCAGCCCTCTAATCTGCCTGCAATACTCTCCTGACCACCTGAATACGTTGCACATAAAGCATTCATTGACCAGTGTCATAATCTGAGACACACTGAGACCGTACAGGTTTACACAAGTTTGACGCTCAGTGAGAATTTCAGACACGGCCTGCAAAGCGCCTTCCCTTGATACGTTGGTGTACAATGACGTAACGTCAAAGGATTCCATAACGTATTCTTCTCCCGCCCTAATTGCAGGGAGCTTTTGGAGGAAAGCATTGGTGTTAGGCAGATGTGAGGGTATAAACCTGAGGAGCTGAACCAGAACTAGGTTTAGCAGCCAGGATTATGCGGTCTGTGGGGTCATTTACATTACTTATGATGGGCCTCACTTTGAAAGAGGAGGGCTATCGATGGTCGTACCTTCTGGAGGCAATTTGTGGGTTTTGATAAGAAGGTATAACACGGGACATGATGGAGCATCACATTTCAGTCGTGTTATAACAGTCTTAGGGAGCCTCGCCTACTTAGCAACTTCGGTCCACATACGGTTTAGCCGACGGTGCTGTCTGGAAAATTCGTGAATAGTAGTAGGGCTATAGATGGTGTAATCTTGTAGACGTTACCTTGTGATAGCCCTATTCATATCTTGAGAGAGCACAAGAACTCCCCACCCTTGTCACTGACGGTGACTCTTATTGCTCTAGAGCTAGCCAATTCCTTTATTTCTTTGAGACCGCACTTCTGTCCTGCAGTCAGATTGCTAACGGTCCTTCTACCAGCAGCACGCCGCAGAACGCTCAACACGGATGTGGCGAGTATGCGAAACTTCGCATCTATCACGCTATTCGGCTCCTGCGACCCGAGATACGTAGCCGGGAGCGGCGGGGGCGGAATTGCAGGAGTACTGACAATACCTTGCCCATCACCACGCGCATCGATTTTCGCTCTACTACGCAGGCGATCATGTAATGATTGCAGGCTGCCCACGATCTTACGCGATACAATAGGGGATATGTATCGACTGGGATCGAAACTGGGCCTCAGGTCCAACGCGGATAGGGCATCGCTCGATAAACGTATGTCGCCAAGAACCGTGACTCGGGGGCGGCGCATTTCACCCTCACCCTTTCCAGCTGTAAGATTAGCACTAAGCGTAGGAAAACCCAAAGTCGTCTCACAACCTACATGTTGATCTTGTCCCACTAGCCTCAAGAACTTCTCCTGTAATCTTACTTTGGTCTTAGAGCGAACAGTATCACAAATGCTCTTCGACTCACCCACTATTCTCCTCCAAAGACGGGTCAGCGCATACTTCTCACATTGCAATTCCTTAGACACGCATTTCGACAAGAGTGCATACATATCATCTTGTTTGGTCTTGATCGTCGTCTTCAGAATTTCGTCTCGATCTTTCGAACCGTCTTGTCAACGATCCGTTGTCGCATAAATCGTGGCTATAACGGGTCACATTTAGCAGCTTCACCACAGTGACAACAGTTTTCAAGAATACAAAAAAAAAGAAATCAGAAATTTTCTGAAGAGCTCTCTCTGATCTCATTGTTCATTCTACGTTCGTGTTAAATAAGAGAGGTGACAAAAGTAGGCGTTAGTCAGTTCCTAGGCGCGATGCGCCACTCATTCTATACACTTCTACTGGATATCTGCAGACAATTTGAGTGCCTATATGGCCTGCAAGAGGGCGCGTAGAGGGCAGTCGGAAGAGGTGCCGGCTTTCGCATGCACCCGATGCCAGGTCCTTGGTTCGGACTTCCATCCCTGTGTGGTTGGTGAATTGGTACCAGACTTATCTGAAAAGGATATATCGCTGACTTTTTCACCGGCCGGTCACCGCAAATTATTATATGGCTAAATACGCATTCTAATAGCCTCCGCGACATTCCGTAGAAGTGAAATACGTGGCGCTCGTCAAAACGGATTAACCTTTCCTTATCCTTTATCCTCCGTTTTATGTTCAACACTTCTGGTAACATAGCTTGGCCTTTTGGACATTCATTTTGCAGAAATAACTTGTTAGCTCCCGGCCGGTCCAATACTGATCGTTAGCTCATGTGACCTTCTTATACCATGGTTTAGCGAGAGCACTAGAAAAGGGCCCTAACAAGGAAAGGTTCCCATCTCATGGTGAGCTTTTGCGATGCTATTTTGGCAGGATGTAGGGCCTTGTGAGCGGAGTCCAGAACCACAGTTATTTTTTGCTGAACGTTTTTTTTGAAGATCTGAAAAGGAGGCCTGAAAGCGGCGCGCAACTGGGTTGCGCGTTGGCTGTTGCGGATGCCTTAAAAGGACTCCTCCTGGACGCCATATATTAAGATATCGACTGTCAGGAAGAAGAGGCTGTTCAAGTTAGAGGTAGTATAATGAAAATGGGACCTTTATATGTCTATCATACGCGTGGGTGGCAGCTGGGTACGTCGATGTTCACCGAGGGCCTTTCTCTGCACCCATGGATTGCGCGTTCAACGAAGAAGAAGTGGTCACTCCTTGTCGGGCAGAAGATTGTTCCTCGCTGGCTTTTGTAAGATGCTGCTGGTGTGACAAGTGTTTTTTTTTGTGTTTTACTTGTTTCATAGTATACCATAGCTGGGAAATAATAAATATAAGACTTTTAATTGAGTAATGTATAAGACTTTTTATTTGCAGAGAAGTGATATGGTACAGATATGCATAGTTCAAAAACTAGCACATATGAAGGCGCATATAGAGGGCCTTGGTTTGTTATAAGCATTGGTGGTATGTAATTGACTCCTGTGATCATAAGAAAGTGTATTAACAACAAACTAATACGTGCAAAAATAATGGCAACACCCGGACTCGAACTGAAAAGCCCGACGGTGTGCTGCTCCGAGGCGGAAGTGTTACCGGCTGCGCCACCGAGGCACATTTCGTTTGTGTCGTATTGGTTGATAATAGTTGCGCGTACGCTTTCAGGCCTCCTTTTGTGCATTGAAGCATTTTGGCATGTGGCACAGCTTACAGAATGAACGATGTTTGACGTCTCCTCGCGATCTCGAACATGATGTGAAGAGCGGTGATCGAAACTTGGTTGACGCAAAACACTGCTGGTTTTACTGAAAGACTCCGCAATGATGTTGATGTTGGCAATAGATATCGACGTCGGAAAAACACTCTTTGAGCGTTAAGCTATTAACGCCGACACCTTTGCTTGTTGCCCGCGGAGAAAATGAGCGACCTTGTTTTGGAAACGCTATTTCTGGAGGTATGCATCGTATGCATCTGCCCTGAACAGAATGGCGGTGTAGTACGTCGGCGTCTGACATGGGAAGGATACTAGGTGAACATGGGACTTCGACATGAGGTGTACATCACGGGATGCGTCTTCGAACGCTGATTCCAACTGTGTATTCCTCTTCTGCTGATCGCATCTGTAAAGGGAGTTATGGACCATTTTCAGTTTGGCTCCTTAACCCTCGAGCTGCGAAATAGAGTGGAAACTGCCCTGGACGCCGAACTGAGTTGGCGCAGGGATTGGGGGCGGCGTGGTGGGACGTGGTGGTATGTGGTTCGACTCCCCTTTTATGCGGGAGTTTTTCAGTTTCTAGAGATCTGTCATGCTAAATCGCTCTATGCCAAATTGCAATGGAAAAGGTCACCAGAAAGGAGACCAGTTTTTTGGTGCTATTGTACTCTCACCATTTCAGACTTAGAAAAGTTTCTTCACCTAGACATAGCCTAGAAATGTGGTTTAAGCTGATCGCTCATGTAAAGAATTTTTTCAAATTTTCGATTGATTACGATGGTTAAAGCAGCTATTGGTGAGCATGGACCTTGCCTACCAACCTCATATTAATGATCAGCGCCGTATTTAAATACTTCTAGACTATGTTTAACTGAAGAAACTTTTCCAAGTCTGGAGTGGAGCCGCATTCAGCGATACACATCCCATTCCAAGGTGTTATGTTCTCGCAGTATCCTTCACTTGTGAGAATATTCGAATACGCTATCAAGCGTGGATTTCGGCGGCACACAGCGTTTCGGCTGAGCCTATCTGCAGTCGTCGTATTTGAACGGACATCGAATACAAGGTGTGGTCAATGAAATATTCAGTATCGCAGAGCAAAAAGAGAAATGGTCTCAGGTTTACACTTGCCGTGCAGCCTCTGAATTTTTGAAATTATCTAAGAAACACATCTTATCGGGCTCTTTAAGGCAGCATGAACAACTTCTTGACCGGCATATTTAGGGAGCAGCTAGCAGTTTTCCTTTTTGTTGAGCTGATTCTTTTTGTTTGCCTTGTTTTTTATGTTGCAATGATTTTAACTCATGCTCCTTTTCATTGCTTTGTTGCATGGTTCTCCATGTACAGAATAATTAATTAATTAAATCATACTACATGACAATCCTCTGAGCGATGAGCCATGAATTTGTCATAAAATCGGGGGAAGGGGGGGGGGAATAGGACGAAAATTACGTACCGCGAAAATAGCGAAAATTATCCAGACGTCTTCTACGTCTTTGGGAACTTCAGCCCTGGGGGCAGTCGAGGTCACTCAACACGAATCTGAAGTCCGTTTTTAAAGTGTCGATCGTTAATCGATCTTGGTCATATGGTTGATTTTTTGTGCATTTCGTTCAGAAAGTCCGAAACTTTATCCTTGGGGTAATCGAGGTCGCTGAAAACGTAACTGAAGTAGGTCAGTCGGCCCAAAACTTCTGCCTTAGGGGTAGGTCACACTATATAATAATCCGCTAAAGGCTGTCATCGGCGAAAATATGGGAGAATAGTGGAAAATTACGGGGCGCAAATTAAGGAGCGCCAAAATAGCGGAAAATACGATTTTTGTCAATTTTCGCCTGAGATTGACCGTTTGAGAACGAGGAAAAAAGGTGTCTACAGTCAAGTTGGCGCTAGAATGTTCAAGTGTTGCCTTTTGTACTGCTGGGGGTGGGGAAGAAAACTGCATAAGCAGAGCAGCTAGCTTGATCTGATTCTTCTTACCATTCTTCTGGTTAGCTTACAATTAGTGATACTGCAACATCGCGCGA
This sequence comes from Heligmosomoides polygyrus bakeri, assembly GCA_947359475.1. NCBI lineage: Eukaryota > Metazoa > Nematoda > Chromadorea > Rhabditida > Heligmosomidae > Heligmosomoides > Heligmosomoides polygyrus. The sequence goes on from OX375867.1 coordinate 84,391,598, forward strand.
AGCGCGCAGGTGCGAAGCACCTGGAGAGGCTTGTCGGAGGACTTGTCTACATAATGAATAAATAATAAATAAATGGCATGAGATCGGGAGGTTCTTTGCATTGTCAAATTCCTAGTTCTCAATTTCGAAATATGCTTCTACAGCTGATAGTTTTTCTTCTCAAAGGAACCTTCACTCGCAAGGGAACGCGAAATCCCTCTGGATAAGTGAGTCCCATAGTCACGTTACCCACAACGTTTCGAATTCATCAACCGCTTACCGCCCTCTAACGGTGAAAGTACCACCAAATCCTCTGATGTGGTATTCATTCAGCGTCAGGTTTGCGGTATTATGACCGTTAAATGGCGGTAAGCGGTTGATGATTCTGGCCCCAGCATACATAATGATAATGAATGGCATGAGCTGAGGAGTAGAGAAGTTGATGATCTCGCTTTAGGAAAACCTCTTTGTTTCCGCTTACGCTGGGTAAGCTTGCTCATGAATTCGGCCGCGGGCGTTATGTATTACAGTGCTATTATATATTGTAGTGTGTTATGTATTAATATTATAATATGTATCATATTATAGTGTATTTGTTGTGGTCCACATTAAAACAAGTGCGCCAACTATTTTATTGGTAAATACAGCTTACTATTGTAATCAGAATATTTGTTGCTACGTTTGTCCTGTGCCTGGCAGGAAACTGGCCGGTAGCTGACTCACTGAAAAGCACAAGACGTCATCAGAAAATGCGCTATCCTTTAATGGCGAATATTCCCTAAAACACCTTTTCCATCGCAACGTCACATGCAAGAGAAATGTTAATAAATGCTAGTAGCACTATAATAGTAAAAATACTTATATATACTAATAATGCTAATGTCGTACTGTGCTTTCAAAATATCATTGTACAAGATTATCGACACGCAATAAGAAAGGCAACATTCGTTCTATAAGAAAGAGAAATACAACGAGCAAAAGGCCTAAGTTGAAGGACGCTAATATCACACACGAAAATTGTTGGAATTATGTAGTTACTATGTACCATTTGTCGAATTGGACACTTATCAAATCAAATTAGACACTTCGAATAAAATTGGGCACTCTTATAAAGTAGCTTTAAGGCTTTTGAAATCAGGGCAAATTCTTTCAAATCGAAATGGCCTTAAGGCAGGTTAAACTACAGGCTCACTGAGATGATTGGAATAATTTTTTGCTCAAGGAAAATTTGGTGGAACTTTATTTGAATTTTTTAGTTCACCTGCTGCAATAGTGTAATAATTTTAGAAAATTTTTATTTTTAAGCAAAAATAATAAATTAAAATTATCTTTAAGCACAGCAAAGAAGCAGTCATATAGGGTATTAAAAGATCAAATGCCGACATGCACTCGAAAAGCTCGTGTAGATTTTTATTTGATTGATAGTCTAGATGCTGCTTACATGAAGTATCTAGATGAGGATATGTATATGTGTGCGTTCTCCACAACTTTTCCTGTTGTATAGTTTGCTGGTGTGAAACTCTATGCGAGCAGAAATTTCGCTATCAGTCGAATAAAAATCGCGACGTCTTAGACGAGGACTTGGTGCAATAACTTTTTTGGCATTAAATAATGGCCGTCTTCCTGTTCTCCCTAACATGATCGTTTTTCTCCAAAAATGAAAATTTTATAAAATTTAAAACATTGAGTTCACTTATTGCAAAGTGAATAATAAAACTTCTGAGGAATCATACTAAAAATTTTCTTGAACAAAAAATTATTCTAGGCTTTTTGGAGAGTCCTATATTGGTGTAAAAGAAGAATATTTCGATTTGAAAGAGTTCCCTTTGATTTCAAAAGTCTTAAGCTAGCATAGAAGAGCGTCCAATTCGACATGAAAGTGGTGTACATCAGTGAAACTTACAAGTGGATTGCGCTGGCTACGCTACAGTATTGTTTCCTTGTTCCTGCTTGTTGATTTTCAAAAGATTCCGCTCAAACGTTGACAGGACTGTGGTGCAGAACCTAAGAATCATAGCACTGTGATCGCCAGAAGAGCATAAGGGGCATCAAAACTTACAGACGCCGTGTGTCTGCGTTTTTAAATCTGCTGAATTTGATGGGATGCATCATGTAGAGCTTCTCGTGGTAATTTCTGTGCCAGGCGCCACGACCACCTTTACCGTACAGCAAATCGTACTGAGTGCTGTTTAGGCTAGAAATATATTAATATATTAATGTAGAGTATGTTAATAATGGCAAAAAGCAGCGATAAACTATAACGAATAGATTATAGAAACTGCATGGACTACCTTTTGTGTACTACACAGTGAAGGAACTTTGAGATGGCAATTTCATGAAACAGTTTTCCTTCAAAAAAGACCTCCATTAAACCAGCGTGATATTCCAGCAATGAAGAGGGAACATAGTAGCTGAAGCAGGCAGTATTTATGGCCATCTTGATACAAACATAAGCACATGTATATGAGCACGCTGATGTAGTAAGGCGAATCTACTAGGTCGTTGCTTATGAAAGGCCGATTTTGACTGAAAACTTTCGAAAGCATCATACCTTTGCTTTGAAGTAATTTTATTAATCGAAATAAGCATCATTGCAATTGCTACACTTTTCCCAATGCGAGAATAGCTTAGAAATTCCACCTTTTTAAAAATCAAAACTACGAGAATTAGTAAAACATGAGGAGTCATTTTCGCATAATCTTGGTTGCTGAACTTCCTGTCCTTAACATTAATAACTAAATGCTTGAAAAAAATGATAAACAGTAGGGAACAGATCTGGTGAATATGCTGAATGAGGCAGAGTTTCGTTTCCCAATTCATCCAGTTTCTGGACAACAATTCTTGAAACGTACGGACGCGCGTTGTCGTGCGGTAGGATTAAGCCTCTTCGACTGAACAAAGCCTTTTTCAGTCAACTTCTGGTGCATCACTTCCATTTCGGCACAGTACTTCTCCGCTGTGGTAGTCTCTCCAGTCTTCAAGAACACGTAATGGACTATACCAGCCCTTGTCAATCGTAGGTCGCCATGTTCTTCTTTCAATGGATTTTCGGCATCTCTTTGGGACTCTCATTCTTGTCCATCCATTGTGCAGAGCGACGACGACGGTTATAAAGGATTCGCTTTTCGTCGAACGTCCTGATCCTCTCCAAAAAAGCTCCCTTAGATTACGCAGCCTTAATGAAGCACAGGTGTCGTGGCGCTTCAGCATCTGCCGGCGGTCAGCTCGTGGAGGATTCATTTATCGAATTTCTCTACTTTCCCGATCGCATTAAGGTAGCGACTGACAATGCTGCCGTCAACGCCGAAATGCTGTGCTGGCTCTCTCACAGTCTGACGCGGATTCGCTTCCACAACGGCTTTAAGATGGTCATCGTTGAGCCTTCGAGACTTTCATCTCCAGATCGAAAACTTTCGAGCCAGTGGCGAATTGTTTGTTCCTCAGCGAAATCCTCCCCAAATGCAGAGTTGATGCTGCGGGCTACGGCGTTGTGTCCACTTTTCCATTCATATAAATAGAGCACCCGAATTTCGCGTTGATTCCTACTGTAAAAACGACGTCAAAAGCTCGGCAAGAGGGCATTATGCCACTATAAATGGTAAGAAAACGGAGATTCTGTGCTTTTCGAAGCTAAACACATAGCCTTAAAAGGGAACATTCGTAGCCACGAAAATTCGACCAGAAGTTGAGGTAGCAAAATCGGCCATTTCATGTGCAACGGCCTAATACTTTCTCACCGTCGTTCAGTCACAATTTATTGCTTGAACCTTGTTTCACAATGAAAATCGGAAGGTGGCAACTTCAACGAGAATGACTGCGATTACATACAAAGAAAGGAAACACAAATTTCGACACCTCCCTGCCACACTCACCATCAGTATACAGGTTGTCTCAAAAAATGTTTACACGTTTTGAATTGGTTATAACTTTGGTGCCAGTAAAGATATTGAAGGGGTTAAGAATCATATGGAAGCGCAGAAGACTTCAATATTCTGACTTATGGGGATAGAGATCCCCACACTCGTCCGTGTTATTGCATTTTACGTACACAGATTGTGTTTCATTTAAACAGCTATTACAGTTTCTCCAGGAAGTGGCCGTATTCCACAGTCGAAGACAGAAATCGAAAAGTAACCGCCATACAAGTCTCACCTGCATTACCGTATCGCTACAATTTCCCCACTTCATAAGCTTCACGTTGACCTTTAGTGTACTACTTGAACCTATTACTGCCTAGAAGACCCTCAAGCCGTCCACCACTCCCGACGAAGTCAACGGGAAAGACAAGATGGATGAAGAATTCAACCACCATCTTGGAGTACGCTAAAAAGGGTTTCGGTGATCTCGTGTGGGCCTTTGAATGCCGAAGTGGAACGCTTCACCAATCATCCTCGCGCGTACTGCAACGCCACTAGGGAGGAGGCTCTATGATGTGGTAACCGACGGTCAAATATAGAGACGACATGACAACCAGCTGCATCCCCGCTACTCTGACGCTTCAATCTGGAGTTTTTCGACTTATCGCTTCTACCGTGCACGACGCCTGAACCGACGCCGACAAAACTCTAACCCTCTTTGAGTTCGATTACCGGAACGACAACCTATACTAAGATTACCGAGCACATCGTCGACTTCAGCAGTGCCCAGCGACTAGACAACGGAAGCTCAGAAACAACGCCCACGGAGCAATCGCCGTAAACCGTATCGACTTCAGAAGGATCTTTCGGTAGAAGAAAGCATACACTTACAAGTGTTAGAAGTGCCCATCTTAGAGGGGGGGGGGTGTCAGGGATGGAGCTACATCACAGATCGAGAAACTTGACCATACTGGCGGAGGCCCTTCTTCTAGAACGATCCGTGGCCTGTATATGAACCGCCGTTTTCACTGTATTGACGTATTTGGCGTTCCTAATAAACTATACAACTACATAATTCCTCCACCGTCTACGAACTCGAGAAGTATATTCATTATATCTGTGTTCTACTTGATGATAGGCCTGTCAAACCGTTTCACCGTTACAGCGCTGCAAACCCCTCCTATCGTTTGGATAAATTAACGAGCAATTGTTCCTAGGAACACAAAAAATATGCAGGGCATGCAACCGAACTTTTAACAATCGTCACAGAAAAGAGCACGAGTTTTCTTTTTTGTAACATTATGGCATTAAATTATAGGTATGGAAACAGATATTTCGGAAATAAATTTTGTGGGATCTAAGAAGGACGTAATTCCTTGAATCGGCAAGATTAGCTTGTACTTTGACATCGTGCAACTCACAGATCGCTGACTGACCATCCATCTCCTTCCGTCATGAACTCAGAAACATTTCCAGGAGTTCCCTTTTCGGGTTGGTACTAAGTCGGTCAAAGTCAGGCATCAACGATAACGAAGTAGAACTCTCAAAGCGATCGCCTTTATCTGTAATTCAGGTCGCGTCAGTAACACCGCGTTTGTCACCATTGCGGTCTGCGACCCCACACGAAAAGCTACAGTGCAAGAGTGCATGTCGGGGGCGGCGTTGGTGACTCGCTGATGCGACAGGCCAGTGACAATGAACTGACAACGAATAGCTCGCAAAGGATTATTTTGGTGACGTTACCAGTATAGTCCATAGCAATGTCAATAGTATAGATAATAGATAGTAACCTAACCATAACATGGATTGGATCTATTGGGTCCATCAGACACGACCTATCCTTAGACCTGAATTTCGTAAACCGAGCATCCATTGTTGGCTCGTCTTCAGAATACATCTTTCCAAAGCGCGACTGCATCGAAGAAAATGTTGCCTTCTGCCTTCTTAACAGGCCAGGTTTTAGTTTTGTGGCACAGTGCTGTAGTACAGACGCGTTGAAGATCGTGGCCCTGAAGTTATGGTCTCTTAACTGCACAGAGACTTCTCGAATCGAATTAAAAACTGTTCATCATTCGCGAAATATTTCGGATGCTAGCGTTGTTTACTTTCAGCTTTCTTCCCAGGTACGCGTATTGAATCCACTTGCTGTAGAGTGGTTCCTGATAACTTCCCTGTTCCTGTTGCACACCACCGCCTAACCATAACTTTCGTTTTGTTCATATTCATGTCTAAGCCAATCTTTGTTCCAGCCATGTCCAACTTATTCATCACTGTCTCCGTCCCGGAGATGTTGTTTTATATCAGAACGATATCGTTCGCCAATCGGAGGTTGCTTATTCTCTTGCATCGATGAGATGGCTTTTATCTTCCTAGTGCAGGTTAGCCATGACGTTTTGTAGCGCAGCTGTAAACAGTTTAGGAGAAATAGCATCACCTTGCCTTACTCCTTTCTCAACGTGAACCCTCAGCATCCGCTCAAACAGCTGGATCCTAGTTGAGGTACCCGAAAAGCATTCCTCCGTAGGTGCATGTAGGCACTGAGAGTTCCGGCATGCACTAAGGTATATAAAACAGCATTCGTTTCCACAGGGTCGAAGGCTTTTCTGCAGTCCACGAAGGTGAGAGGAAGATGGTATTCGCGACTCCTTTCAAAGTGCTGAGTGACTGCTTGAATGTCCTCGAGGTAGGATAAGTTCTTGCAGAAACCGTCTTGCTCCACTGCTTAGTAGTCGTCCAAGCGTGCAAGGTTCTTTCAGAATTTGCAGAATCTTCGTGAAGGTCTTGAACACAATGGAAAGCAAATCTCGGTTGGTAATTCACAATGTCTTCACGCTGGCCCTTCTTGAACAGCAACACTGTTCTTGATTCCTTCCACTTATTTGGAGTCTTTCCAAGACGTGAGTAGAGATTGAAATGCTTTGCGAGAAGCTAGTGTAGGGAGGAACACCCTGCGCGAAGAAGGTCAGCAGACATATTGTTTGAGGCGGGTACAGTGTCCTTTTTCATGCTTCTGATGGCGAGGGCAAATTCTGACTCCATAGTGGAATGAACGTCTTGAGCAGGCAATATTGAGCATCTTGGCACGGCTATGGCAGAGCGAAAAAGATCCGAGTAGAACTCCTGTACGATGCTCTCCATGAATCTTTGTGATCCTCGGATTCTTCCACCCTTATCCATGAATTCTGAAATAATGGCCTTCTGATCATAGCGTTCGCGTTTGCAACGCCTCAGATGGTTCTACTTCTGCTGGTTCCAACAGTTTTGCTATTCTGTAAGCCTGAATTAAATCTCTGACTGCGATTTGACAGGCCTTGTTGATGGTGACTTTCTCCAGTTGGGTTGCGTTGGGATCCTGATTGATAGCTCTTTGTTTTTCCAGAAGTGCAGTCGCATAGGCGTTAACGCTCTGAATGGTCCTGGTCTGCACTTGGTGTGAGACTTATCGTTAGTTAAGCCTTCAGTAGCTTTTCATAGTCTTCGTCAAGAAGATCCCATTGGTAGGGCTCGGTCGGGAATTGTAGTTCTTCTGGCTCATACGAAGGGATCCTAATGGGTGGCGGTCTGTAGCTATTACGCTTCGAATATCTTCTTGTTGAATAAGATTTTCGCACGGAAGGCGGTGACTTGAGCTGGTGTCGAATGAATGGAGCACAAAGACGTCGAACAAACTCCAGCGTCTGTTTATGAAAATGTGATCGATTTCTAAGCGAGTTTCTCCGTTCAGACTTTCCCAAGTCCATCCTCGGTTTGAAGAATTCTCGGACGTGAAATTCTCGTGGAGGAGGCGACATTCGGACAGAAGATCAATATCAACTCAGAAGAAACGAGAACGCGTGGTCCTAGTCTCCATTTTTCTTCACAGTTTGTGTTAACGATGGCATTGAAGTCGCCAACAACTAGCTTGTAGTCGTTTCTCTCATCGTGAACGGTGTTCTCCAGAAGTTTGTAGAACTCAGAAACAAAAAACTTTCTCTCGTTCTTCGTCTGTCGCTGCAGAGGTAGAGAAATAGGCGTTGATGATTAATATGAGCTCTTGGTTCTGAATTCGGAGGCGAAGAACGGCGAGACGGCGACTGATGGTTTCGTGGGAATGCGCTGTCGAGTTGATGATGAATTCAACTCCGCCTACGTTTTTGTAATACACACACCTTAGCTTCAGCGACGATTAGCTGGCTGTGGCGGTCTTCGTAGTGGTTTCCGTTCTGCCTTTCGTCCCGCGTAACGCAACCACATCATACTTGATCTGGTGGCTCCTGAGTAGAACTGTCCGCAGATCCGTTCCGATGCGAATGCGCGGCAGTTTGCACGTACAGACGAATGGCTCCTTGTGTGGTGGGACGGGAAATCTTCACAGTTCCGATCGCTTAGAGTCCCGACGATAAGGCTCCGAGATTAGATGGCGGTCACCGGTAGGGGCTTCCTCCGACGTGTACTTTTCTGATTATTCATTTTTTCCTGATATTGTACTATACACACATCCTCATTCTTTCTCTCTCTCTTATTCATTTGCTCCCGTCCTTTTCGTTTTTTGTAGTGCCGGTTTCCGCTGCTTCGTTGCTTCATAATTAATCATTCATTCTCTTGTTGTTTGCACTGGTACGAATCCTACTATATATAAAGCAGCAAGCGTGTGTGTGTGTGTGTGTGTGTCACTGTGTCACACCGTCACACTGTCCGTCCGTCCCACTTTGAGTTGGGGCGCGGCAGCCGAACACGTCGGCAACCGTGCATGGCGAGCCGTAGACGTGCCAAACACGTTGGCAACCGTGCATGGCGAGCCGTAGACGTGCCAAACACGTCGGCAACCGTGCATGGCGAGCCGGAGACGTGCCAAACACGTCGGCAACCCTGCATGGCGAGCCGTAGACGTGCCGAGCACGTCGGCAACCGTGCATGGCGAGCCGTAGACGTGCCGAGCACGTCGGCAACCGTGCATGGCGAGCCGTAGACGTGCCGAGCACGTCGGCAACCGTGCATGGCGAGCCGTAGACGTGCCAAACACGTCGGCAACCCTGCATGGCGATGCCGTAGACGTGCCGAACACGTCGACAACCGTGCATGGCGAGCCGCAGACGTGCCGAACACGTCGGCGGCGCGAAACTTCGGCCTTGGGGGTAGTCGAGGTCGCTGAACACGAATCTGAAGTCGGATCAATCGATATCGATCGATATTATCGATTTTTTGAGGATGGCGTTCAAGTGGCGCGAAACTTCGGCCTTGGGGGTAATCGAGGTCGCTGAACACGAATCTGAAGTCAGATCAATCGATATCGATCGATATTATCGATTTTTTGAGGATGGCGCTCAAGCGGCACGAAACTTCGGCCCTGGAGGTAATCAAGGTCGCTGAACACGAATCTGAAGTCGACCAATCGATATCGATCGATATTATCGATTTTTTGAGGATGGCGTTTAAGCGGCGCGAAACCTCGGCCCTGGGGGTAATCGAGGTCGCTGAACACGAATCTGAAGTCGACCAATCGATATCGATCGATATTATCGATTTTTTGAGGATGGCGCTCAAGTGGCGCGAAACTTCGGCCTTGGGGGTAATCGAGGTCGCTGAACACGAATCTGAAGTCAGATCAATCGATATCGATCGATATTATCGATTTTTTGAGGATGACGTTCAAGCGGCACGAAACTTCGGCCCTGGGGGTAATCGAGGTCGCTGAACACGAATCTGAAGTCGACCAATCGATATCCATCGATATTATCGATTTTTTGAGGATGGCGCTCAAGTGGCGCGAAACTTCGGCCTTGGGGGTAATCGAGGTCGCTGAACACGAATCTGAAGTCGGATCAATCGATATCGATCGATATTATCGATTTTTTGAGGATGACGTTTAAGCGGTACGAAACTTCGGCCCTGGGGGTAATCGAGGTCGCTGAACACGAATCTGAAGTCGACCAATCGATATCGATCGATATTATCGATTTTTTGAGGATCACGTTGAGGAAGATCAGCCGATCCATCTCGATTAACATAATGGTCAGAAGGCCTAGGAAAGGATAGGAAACCCGTAGCGGCCATGGCGTCCTATTCTCGGGGTTTGGGGGCGAAGCCCCCAACCAGTCGTAGGCGGCCGCTAGGCCACCGGACGACTGGTAAATAAATAATCCATAATCTTTGCACTTCCTTGCCCTGTTGCGCTGCTATTGTGTTTGGTTTATTGCACGTCGCATGGTTAATGTCGGTCAAATAAATAAATAAATTTTAAATTGAGACCTCAAATTGTTGATAATTGATGGTTTGTTTACAACTAACGATAAGAGCCAAAAAGGTTAGCAATTTTCTAAAAAATGAAAATGCTACGCCTTACATCGTCGTGAAACTGCTTCCATATGCGCTGAGCAGCAGTGTCGTTCCTGTATTTTTCTTTGAATAATTTCACGGCGGCTTTTGCTGCTTTAAGACCTGAAACCACATGAATATATTTGGAGAACAAACACAATAAGGCGAGTTGGGCTTTCAAGGATGTAATGAAACGAACTGCTTCTAAATACTCTTTTGAAGGAGGTTATGATTAAATAAGGAATCCATCCTAGTCGGGAGGGGCACAGGTTGTCACTATCCCAATTTTTCCACTGAATTTGTCCGAGAGCTCCTGCTGCTGCCTCTATGGTAGAACCGTTTTCAAAGAAATTTAGTGGAGATAGTTGTGTGGAAATGAATGGTGGGCTATTTCAGTGTTGCCGCTCCCGATCAGAAATGATCGTCAATGCGTTACGCTATAGCTGCTTTTAAACTCCTAGCTGAACTTCTCAACTCCGAAAAAACAGGATGATAAGAAGTGTGAGATTATTTACAAACGATGCAAAAAGAAGTATATCTCATCAATATTAGAAAAGCTCTGAATGATTTACCAACAGCACTGCCCCACCAGTGCGCGTTGCCGTTATGGCCGAGTCCATTAGGATGAAATACGGTCGATAGATTGACTTCGTTCCAGAAATTGAACGTTGTGTCATCTGCCATAATGAAGTAGCCTGTTGTTCCTTGAATACGCAGCTCTTTCGCTTTGGCTAAGCAGTAGTAGGCGTAGTATCCTCGCGTCATTTCAGATGCTGATAGATGGATGTAGTTGAAGGGCTTTTGGAGCTTGGGAAATCCAACTGAAAAATTAATTTCTCGCATTGTCACATCGTTAAAAACCCATTTTTTGAATTTCTTTAAAATTGATTTTTATTTTCATTGGCTCAGTTTCTTCAGAGTCGCAAAACCCTTCACTCGCCTCTCTCTTCTTCATTTTTTCGATTTTTGGGTTTTCTTAGATTTATCCTAATGATAGTATATGAATCATCTAGCCTGACTCTTTCGCACACAGTAATATGCACTGGTATACGCTACGGTAATTTAACCATGCATTTTAACAACACTACCCTAGTAATAGTAATAATACCTTCATCGACGTAACGATCTGGATACCATGAGCCGCAGAAGATGGTGACACCGAAATAAGGCTGATAAATTCGCTGAAGAAGACCAATTGTCTTATTCCAAGGATAGTTGCTTGATATTACAAGCACCTAAAAGAATGAATAATTATTTTATACGTCCACACTACACCCTTCTTACCACTATTTTTTTGTCATTATATTCATTTATCATTTTTGTTCACGATTCACTCATTCACTTGGCCGTTAACGTGAAATGCATACTAGAAGTAATTGGAAACCATAAGACAGCATTACGCAAATGGCATTCAAGAAGGGCTAAAGGTCGGCGTTAGCCATTTCCTATTCGGAAAACGCTAAGCAGTTTCTAAGTAGTATCCATCTTCTCTCTGATTGGAATCTCGGCATGGTAAGTTTCAGCTGTCTATCAGTACTGTGCCAAACAAGAGGTTGCAGGTGGACTTTATTTCGGTCTAACGCTTCGAAAGAACCGTCGTCATCAGATGTTCATGAATCCACCACAGCTGGACGTAGTCAGTAGGGCAGCAAGGCGATTCGCCTGACGACGGTTCAATCGAAACGTTAGGACGAAATAAAGTCCACCTACAATTAATTCCATGGAATCCCGTGGATAAATTGCTTAGCTGTCTGTCACTACTGTGTTTGGCACAGCACTGATAGACAGCTAAGCAATTCATCCACGGGATTCCATGGAATTAATTGCGTGTTTGACCTATACGGTCAAACACAATAGTTGCGGTGGCCAGACGATAGACGGGTCAGTGTCTTATCCTTCCAAGACACGTCTGGTATAAATTCACCAACTTCTGAGGGCATAAAGACTTGTAAGACTAGGTGGGACTTTAGGCATGAACCTTGAATCGGGGTGCGCGCGACAGCCGGCTCTTCCTCCGACTGCGTTACCCCGCGCGTTCGTAAATAGCAAGTTCTATGGCATACCAATCCCTCCCTACTAAGGAATAATGGAGTACAATCGCATCGTCATTGTCGACTCTGCACAAAACAGCTCCAGAAACTGGCGGACGCTTTAAAGGAAAAACGACCAAAATGTCTTGAGTACGCCCTCCACTACGTTAACGCGGGATCGTATACCGCGAAGTTAACTCGCGATTTTATAGAGAAGATTTGATGGACGACAGTGCCTCATCCGCAGCACAGTCCTATCAAGACACCCCCGGACTACTGCCTTCTCACTAGGGAAAGGTTTCGACTTCCCATGGAACTTCAAGTTGAGACCAGGATCACTAGAAAGAGCTCGGAATGCTGACTACGAATATGGGCGTCAAAATTGCGAAATGAAGCACCTGAGCGAGTTATGGCCTGCCGAAATCCAGGGACTCACCTTGGGATGGCTGTGCGACACACCTGGCACGAGAGTGGTGAAGCATCGGGGCTTCGTAAGAAAAGTGCGTCAGCTGCGGCGGTGGCGCAGGGGTAGTGCTCCCCTTGTCGAGTTCGACGTTGTTGGTTCGGTTCCCATTGCTGCAGGTTTTTTTTTTTGCAAATCGTAATTTATCCTCGAAATGACCTTTTGTTCTGAATTATGAAACGTATTTGATTAAATAGCCGCGAAAACTACCATAAACGTTTGTAAAAAAATACTTGAAGGCAAAAACTGCTATGGTGTCATTTTTATTTACTATTTCGCACAAATAGAGTTTGTCTCATATATTGATTAAGTAGGGGGACTTCTAACAGGTATGTTTGCCACTCCTGGCTAAGGTTGTAAGAAACACCTCTTGTTGTTCAGTTTACGATTTGGACTATATTTGTACATAATAGTAAATAAAGATGTCAGAATAACATTAATCAGCTATTCAGTCAATCACGTATTATAAATCAGGTCAAAAGGTCATTCCAAAGATAAAGTATGATTTGTAAGAAAACGGGAATCAACGGGAATCGAACCAACGACGTCGCACCTGACGAGCGCGTGCACTACCTCTGCGCCACCTCCGCATCTGGATGGCCGTTCTTAAGGTGCACTAATGACTCACCACTCTCCCATCAGGTGTGTCGCACAGCCAGCCCGTGGTGAAGCCCCCCGATTTCGGGAGGCCATAACTCTCTCAGGAACTTCATTTTGCAATTTTGACGCCCATATTCGTAGTCAGCATTCCGAGCTCTTTCTAGTGATCCTGGGGCCGGATTCATCAACGACTAACCCGCGGGTATAAGGGGTAGAGATACCCACAATGAAGCCTGCGTCTCTGACTCTTGCGTTATCTCTACCTGACTCTTATCTTATCTCTACCCCTTATCACCCGCATACCCACGGGTTAATTGTTGATGAATCCGGCCTCTGGTCTCAACTTGAAGTTCCATGGGAGGTCGAAACCCATCCCTAGTATGAGTCCTCAGCCCTAGTTTATACGTACGTCACTGCGCGGCGCGGCGTCATGGTCGAATTAGATATCGACCGCATGGTGCAATAAATCGATATGTATGGTATTTGTGATGCCGCACCGCGAAGCTGCGCAAGTATAAACTAGGGGTCGCTCAAACAGCATCTACTCGGGAATTTTTAAAAATATTTACGACCAAGTGAAAAATGAGATTTCCCCTTGTTGACATTCAGCTTCGTCCTTTCTCGAGCAAGGGACTGCGTGAACTTTAACAAGGACTTGCATAAAGTCATTTATGTTTCCAAGAATCTTTGCTGAGAAGACTTGAAGGGCGCATACAAACTGAAGAGTGCTGTATCTGGTGTTTCTTTCTCTTTTTTCTATTACCTCGCTTTATAAGGCATCTAATTTGCATTTAGATTATTACTACTATTATTATTCGTCAGATATGAGCATAGTCAAGCATTACATAAGTAATGGCACATAAACAAATACTAGATCACACAAACTTACAACAAACATAAAATTAAACACATCACAATTAACATAACTTTTTACGTATTATTAAGGACAAATTAACAAATTCACAGACATTATCATCATCTTCAGCGTTTGTCCGGCTTCTTCGCGGGGTCCGCTATTCTGGGGTCATGACACCACCTTTACCGATCCAGCTAGATCAGGCTGGACACCAGCAACCTTCAAGTTTATATGTAAGGTATCAGACCAGCGCTGCTTTGAGCTCCCTTTAGGCCGCTTTCAAATTACTTCGAAATTAAGACGCTGTCCTCTTTTCCACGCAGAACCGTGGCCGTAACATCGTAAGCGAGCTTCGCGCATCTTATCCGCTATCGGCGCAACACCGAACTTCTGCCGAATAGCATCATTTCTGATGCGGTCCATGCGGGTGACTCCAGCCGTCCAGCGCAGCATCTTCGTCTCCATGACGCTGAGGCGCGTTTCAACTTCCTTAGTCGCAGGCCAACACTCAGCGCCGTATATTGCTACCGGCCGGACGACTGCTCTGTAGATCTTCGACTTCAGGTGCTCTGGTATCTTCCTATCGCAGAGCACTTCAATCATCAGATTGCCATCCGATGATTCTGCTGATCCCAGGAATTTAAACACCGCAGTGCGTGCAAACTCAGAACCGTTAATCTTAATGGGTCTGGACTTGTTTACGTTAGTCGTTAGGTACTCGGTCTTCTTCACTTTCAATTTGAGTCCGAACATCAACAACAACGAGGCGGTCGCAACGGGCTTGCACCTGCCGCTCACCTTTATCTTCGCAAGCGAGCATCAGGTCATCAGCATAAAGCAGCGTCCATGGAACAGGCTGCTGAAGATCTCACGTAACTCCATCCATAACGACAACAAAGAGGAGTGGAGAGAGCGCAGAACCCTGGTGTACCTCTAGAGAGGTGGGAAACTCCAATGAGGTTCCAGCTGCAGCCGTACTGTTGTGCCAACACTCCGGTACTTTCCTCTCCTTCACTACCTGGTTGAAGAACTCAGCCAACCACTCAGCAACATACCAGAGCTGCGACATCCAAACATCGGCTGCCAGATCATCCGGTCCTGTAACCTTGCATGACCTCATCTTCTTCAGAGCCGCTTCTGTTTCCTCCACGGTGATCTTGTCAACGGCATCGTAAACAGAACTTACAGAAGGGATGGCCGGATGAGGAAATTCCATAGTGGAAACTTCCTCAAAGTAATTATGCCATCACTTCGCGCCTTTCTGCGGTCTGTCAGAAGATGGCCGCTCTCATCATTGATGCCAACGAACTTTTCAATATCCTCGGATTGGCGATGGCGGGTCTTAACAATTCGGTACAAATACCGCTCACCATAGAGCGACGCGAGCTTTTCGTTGACATCACTATAATGGGTGGCTTTCGCAACAGCCACGGCTTTCTTTGCAGCTTTCTTCGCCTTCTGATACTTCTGCCAGTTGTCGGCTGTTTTGTCGCCGAGAAACACATGATACAGCGACTTCTTCTCTTGAAACTTCACTTTCACATCGTCCGTCCACAGCCTTGTCTGCTTGTCGACTTTTAAACGTTCAGGCTGTAAAGTGCCGAGCTCCATTCTTGCAGCTTGGCGTATCGCGTCGGTTGCTCTCTTTCAAGTATCACCGACAGTCGTGAGTGTCGGTAAGCACGAGAAATCACAGCTGCTTCCTTCTGTCTCATTCGCCACCACTTAATCCTTACAGCACCGCATCGCTCGACCTGCTGCACCCTCGGAGGAGTGATCTTTAAAGTGCAGACCAGCGGTCGATGCTTTGGGGCGACCGTCTCATACGGCACGATCTTCGCGTCTGTGACAATGCTTCGGTCGCGATCTCTCACAACGACAAAGTCTATCTGAGACCTGAAGCTCCCACTATAGCATGAGATCAGGTGGGAGTCGCGTTTTTGGAAAACGGTATCCCTAATGGTGAGATCATTCGATTCCACGTACTCAAGAATACGCTCACCATCTGCGTTAAGCAACCCGTAGCCGAATCCACCATAACAGCTGTACCCGTCCTTCGTAGCACTTACGTGCCCATAAGTTCACCATTGACTATGATGACATCCTTAGTCGGTACCTCTGCTGTCTTCTCATCAAGCAAACTCCAAAACTCATCCTTGGCTTGATCCGAGCAGCCAGTCTGCGGAGCATACGCAGAGAAGAAGTGATAGAGTCGCTCCTTAGCGGCGACAACGATCTTCATCAACCGATCGTTAAAGCGTTTGACAGTCGAGTCACGAAATCGTTCGGAGACGATTATTCCGACACCACTGGTGGTCCTGGGACCTCCACATACAACGGCCTTGAAGCCACGTCCTATGTCCCTTGACCTGCTGCAGGACCACCTCGTCTCCTGCACCGCACAGAAATTAACTCTTCTACGCTCCAGTGCTTCGACCAACTCGCACGAGCGGTCCGTCAACGTACCCACATTCAGCGTAGCCACGCGGGTCCTGCTTACGTTACGGGACTTTCGGACTATCTCAGTTGCCCTCCAATGCCGTCCTCGCATCAGGGACCCTCGCATACTTTCCACACTCGCCGGATTCTGCGAGTGCGCGTCGGCTCCCGCAGACGCCGTAGCACAATCTCGAAAAAAATGACTCATCATACACCATGTGATGTGACATGGGTCTTCGTAGGCCGGCCTGTCACAAGGGCCTGTCGCCTGCATTCGAGTGTCCGCGCTTAGCTTAGCTCTACCAAAGCGAGCAGTTTCCAGCGGCACCACGAGGAGGAACGGACATCGCCACCTTTCCGAATACTCTTCCGTGGTCGGAAAAATACGTGTGAAAATGTGATCGCGAAGTTCATCACGCCCTGCTGCCACCCAGCGGATGTGGTCGGCTGGCCCAGTGCACAGGGCGTTCCTTCATGCAGGCGAGGTCGAAGGTTCGGCTTTCTGCGATGAGTCATTTTTGAATTTCAATTGACTGGTTCATATTTGAGAGGCCATGACGTTTACACAATTTTCAGGCGTTTTCAGCACATGTTTTCTTGGCGTATGCTGCCATAGAACAACTTTCTTGCAACTTGTTTATTACTGACCAGATTTTAACTAAAGATCATTGAGGAAGGTATCCGATAGGCTCTGCTCTCCTTCTACCCCATTGTTCTATACTTCCTTTCTTTGAGCATGTCTTCGTCTTACAGGTGCCCGACACCTGTGCTCTTATTTTAAACTCATGGGTCGGCTTCTCGAATCAGTGGTGATTTAAGTTACCCTGCGGAAAGGCTTTGAGTGTTCGGACTATACCTTCGGATGCTATCGGCCAGATTTAGCCGGCCGACGTGGGCTTCCTCAATTATGTTTAAACGCTTGCGAAGCGGTTTCACTCCTACTCATTGTGTACGACCTTCCATTTGATCTGCAGGAAAGGGACAACATTCTGAAGGCAAGTGTCTTGTGCATCGTGCACTTTGTGCCTGTGTATTAGTAGTGTTGAACGCGTCTATGATGAATAGCTTTCTCCTTGTCTTTTGGTTAAAAACCGGTCAGTAATAAACAAGCCGCAAAAATAAAGTTGCTCTCCACAGTACACAGCTAGAAAAAAATGTGCAGAAAGCGAGTGAAAACTGTGTAGGCGTCAGGACCTCTCAAATCTCAACCAGTCAGTTGAAATTCAAAAATGTCACATCGCAGAAAGCCGAACCTGCGACCTCGCCTTCATGAAACAACACCACTATCTACTGCGCCAAATAACCACGTTCGCTGGGTGGCAACGGTGCGTGATAAACTTCACGCTCACGTTTTCACATGCCTTTTTTCCAGAGGAGCATTCCGAACAAACTAACTATGGTTTTGGACTCCACAGACGGGACCTTACTTCATGTAAAAATTGAATCGGAAGCTTTAGTCGTCCATGAGGAATTTTATAAGAACAATCGAAAGACATGCGTCACTTCTAAGTAATGGATAAAATGGATAAAGCATGGCGCTAATCGACCGTTTGTTGGTATTCGTGCCACACATTCTATATTTATAGGACAAACTCAACTATATAATGACAGATAGAGACATAGCCACCGTTTTTTGCAGGGAGGACAGCATATGGTTCTTCTCGTGAGCCACCGTGAGCTGGTTTGGAGACGGAAAGCACTTCGCCAAACCTGAAATATTTGAGGGACATTTTCGCGATAGAGCATTACTTTCCTTAGTTTTTACTGATGATGGTTCATTCATTTCATAAGTCGTACCTCTGAAGTCTGCTTTTGCACACCAGTCAGAGAGTTCCCCGAATACGTTCAGCTTATTTTGTGACGATTTGTACATCTGAACTAAATATGTGCTGGAGCTGTGTTTTTCGGCATAATGTCTGGAACGAGTACGCCGTGCTATAGCTGTGTCGAACAACACATTTGGTATTCATATGGTTCTCTTTTTCCATTTGATCAACTCGTCAGACGGAGCGGGGACTACGGGAACGCGATAGATTGCAATGAACCTTGAGGTCTCTGGAAAGCGGTTCAGAGGACGCGTGAAGCAAGGTTGGCACGACGTTGCACCTGAACTTGAGCTGGTAGAAAGCTGGTGTGCATCCTGATCGAGCATTCGATCGGAAGAGTTGGCATCAGACCACTAGAGCAGCGGACCCCGCCACCGAGCGGGATGAACACTATTGAAAATGATGGTGGTGATGGCCGAAATTCCACGGGGAACGCTATTTGACCGTTTTGTTGAGTTTGCTGCGATATGATGTTTTCACTACTTCAAATGTGCGAAACGCGATGAGATATGAGATATTTATGAAACACGTTGTTAAAGCAAGCTGCAATGGTGGTAGTCTCACTCTATGACAACATAACTCTATGTAATCGCTGTTACCTCTTTAGTAGGAATGGATGAGAAGTCCACTGATGCTCTTCGACAGTTCACATTACGCGATTCTTCGTCAACAACAGAGTATTTGCTCGGGTAGTTTATTAAAGAGGGGAATTTGTACCTGGAATGATGCCTAAATTATACCATTCTCATTTTCTCTCTCGAGAGAACATTGGATATATCCTCGTTGGGGGAGGACCGTTAGAGATACGAGAGAACACATAAATAGGACCTCCTCCCCAATAGAAGACCCTATTGGAATGTCCTCTCGTAGGCTAGCTACAATTGATTGTCCTGTAAAATAGTTTAATTTAAACTGTACCTTCGATGTCAAAAGGACTGGATTAAGTGCCCTACCTTCCTCCACTAGGGTAGATCCGAAACACTTTCTAATCTAAAGCGTAGCTAAAATGACACATTTTATCAAATGCTTTGTAAACTTTCGTTTTAAGAAAATTTATACTAGAAAAGCTATATGGTACGTTAATCAAAGACGTGTACAATTTTTTAATGACCACAGAGTTCACCACGAACCTCTTGACTCCGAAAATATTGTTAGGTTTCTTCCCAACTTATCTCTTATAAAGAATATCAGACGTTGAACGGCCTGCCGGGCGCCTAACGTCTGGTAGGGGCTTCACCCTGAACCCGGAGAATAATAGGACACCCCGACCGTCTTTGTCCTCTCTAGGCATTTTCTCATTAATTACGAAAAAACTGGTTTTGCTATATAAAATGGTACCGCGGAATACGGTAGGGCAAAATCTTCAAAACTGCTATTATGGTGCCTCACCTTTTATTGCACGTACGTGATTCATTCTCTGAAGTATTCGTTGTTCACACGGCGAGGAACAGATACAGAGTCTTAATCCGTAGTGCTTAGTCTGCGGAAACACCAATAAAATGAATTGCTATCAGTAAGCCGCTCGATACCGTTCACAATTCGACGGGAATAACATTAATCCGATTCCTTTACTCATTCTCCCTACCCCCTCCCCTTATCCATTCCACCAATACCCCCTTACCCCGAAACCGAAGTGAGAATGAAGCCCCATCACTGGGGCAGAACAGAACGATGTTGAATAAAACTTTCAATTTCATACAACACAAAAAGTTGTATAGAACTGCCCTACACGATGATCCCCTCGGAGCCGATCTGTACCGAAGGACTATTGAAAATACAATTAAAATTTTATCAGTGGAATGTTAGCGTTCAAGAAAAGTAGCTTCCAATTATTTGTTGTCAGCATTTTTCGAAGATCAGTTAACATACAAGTGGGAAAAGGCCTTCTTAAAGGGGGAGGGGAGGAGGGGGGTCAGGCAAGTATCGTAGTTAGTGAATTCGTTGGCGGCGAAGAACTTTCATGCTTCTAAATACATTGCCATTAAAAACTCAAATGCGCCGTAGAAGGTATGACAAATAGCATGGAAAAAAGAATTCGTTGCCTGACATCACGGGGGCAGCTGAAAGGTCAAACGAGAGTAGGTTGCAAATGGAGCACAATATCCTCTTGCCATTTACGGCTGTGCTAAAACGTACATGTTGTTTCTGCCTAATTCTTGCTGAATTCAATAACTTTGGGAGCTGTCCTTATCGGTGAGGGGGAGGGATGGGGCCTGTGACACTGGTAAAGGCTAGAACAAAAAGGTGAAAACTTCAATGAGAAAACACCGTTAAAAATTTCGTTAAAATTCTGAAAGTTTTCCTTAAGTCGTTAAGCCAGGTTTTGACGGAAAATGCCAATAATTCGTCAAATTCGTTACATCGTTAACCGTTAAATGTGCACACTGATTCGGAGGCTGTGGGGCGGCGCGACGTACAATCATTATCTCCGCCTCCCTCCCGCTCTTCTACATAAAGCGGGCCCAGCTCGCTCCAGTTCAGTCTTCACCAGTGCCAAGGTTGCGAGCAGCCGGACGAAGCGGGGCACAGCAGACGCGCATGTTCCGACCCCTGCTGGGGCTATTTTTGCTTTTCAAATAAATCGATTCCCTGTCTAATTCAGGCGATACACCTAGACTCGGCCCCAGGGTGAAAGACCCCGGAGTAAGCTAGGGGTCCAACCAAACGAGAGGAAGTCAATACCGACATCGCCTGGAGGCTGTAGCGTAGCGGTGGGGCGTCCTTGCTGCCGGTTCTCTGGTGTCGGCGCGCGTTAGTGGTCGCGGTGGGTTGACCGTGCTACAGCTGAGTCGAGTCTTTGCTGCAGGATTCGCGAAAGCATTCTTGCGAGGGTCGTTACGTTTGACGAAATTCGCTCGTACACAATAGTAAGATAATGTAGTGCATATTTTAGGCGCTACTGACATAAGGATCGACGACATCGAAAAGATGACGCTCGAAGATCCGTCACAAGCCGAACAGCTCTCTATGTTTTTTGAAAGAGAATGTTTTCCATTTTTCATCATCACAATGTATGTTTCATTTTCCCATTACGATTTTTGTCATTTTTTAGCATAATGATAAAAGAAGAAAAGTGACTTTTACCACTTTTTTAGCACAGCGTAATATGTCACTTGAAAGAAAATGCTTCGTTCTACCGGAATATATGTTTCGTTCCCTGGTCATTCTGAATTTTGCTTATGTCTAGGTCATCAGGTTCGGTATTCAAAATTTATATAAAGAAAAAATTTAATTGTAGCTGTCGGTAAAAATATGCCTGTCTTCTCCACTTTAATGCCCTGAAAAGTAACGTAAATAAAAATGAACGAAAACGTCAAACACATCATCTTGTAGAACATCTCTAGAACAAGTCGCTTTCTTTGGAACGGTTTCTACCTCGTGGAAAAAATCAAGCATAAGCGGAGAGTAGGACCTTTCGGCTAATGCAATTTTTTGACTTTTCATTTTAATGACGTAAAATGTGACAAAAACGATAAAAAAAGGGAAAATAGAGCATGGTAGATGGGAGCGCGTCAGCCAATCATAACCAAGCAGAACACAGAGCCAGCCGATCAAGGCATCGACTGTACACGCGCTCTTTGAATGACATGACCATTCAATGCGGTCTGATTTGTTGGGGCGCCCCATCTCCCAATGCTGCCCGTCTGATTTGATGGGGAGCCCCATCTCCCAATGCTGCCCGTCTTGCGACATGTACCTAAAATGCTTGAAAAATGGACCTTAGCTTCCAGCCAAATAGTATTGATGCGCCTGCATCACGCACTTGGTGCGGTTTTACCTTTAGGCGAACCGATTTTAGGCTTACCATTAGGCTTTTTCCCAGCATTCATAGCTCTTGCATTCCTTAGGCCTTTTTTGCAAAGCCTTAGGACTGGAAATTGAGTCGAACTCACCCTACTGTCTTCAGGTCCTCAATCCACTTCCTGACCAAGTCGACGTCTCTTTTATTCCAGAAGTTGTTTCTGCTGAAGTTATTAACAGGATTCTAACATTTAAAACTTTTATTGCGTTCAATGAGTGCTGCGTTGTGATAAAATTGCGTTGCGTGTCACGCCTAGCCAGTAAAGCACTGGCATGGCATGTTAGAACTAATTCACCAGCTATAGACCAAGTAATTAAAAAAACAGACTTAAACTCTACGGCCAACGAGATGGTACAGCTGCTGATCTCTTCATCCTTGCAGTGCCATTGATTAAGGAAGTCGACTAGTTTTCCTGATTTGAGATAGACATCACTAAAATCGCTTGTCGGTTTACTTTGGAACTGTTACCTGCCAGAGTATGCATTATCAATATATCAATATAAAGCATGTGTTATCAATATATTAATATAAAACAAAGATAAAGGAAAACAAACGGCGTTAATGAATCCTTTGTGGGGTGCTCCATGCCTTTCCATTGCTACGGGACGTTGCCGATACAACTTTAGGGCGGGCGTGACTTGCGGTCGCCAGCTGATGGACAACGCTACGTTCTGTCCAGGGGCCAGATTCATCAACGATACCGCAGGTATCATCTTACCGCGGATTCATCTACGCAGTATGTGATACGGAGAGATGCAGAGACACAGACTCGACAACCGATATATCGTTACCGGCCGGTAAGCGGTTGATGAATCTGGCCCCAGGTTTGTTTGTTTTATCTCAAACACTTATGGTACCTACATATTACATATTACATATTTTCAGGAAAAAAGGGAGACTTGAACACTAGGTGTGGGACCCAGCGAAGAAAGAATCTCGTTTGGGGTGCATTTGACGGTCAACGTCTCGTCCGACTGCGCTACCACGCGCTATATGAATATGCTTGCCATGAAATAAACAAAGTGACCTGCTTTCCTTGTAATGTGGACTTTCTCAAACGTCTGCAATATCGGCGAAACTCTCATGTCGTCTGCACTGTCGTATAACACACATATACACACATATGCCTATCCACTGACTTGGGGTGGCTAGCCGATGAACAAGTAGGTGTTTTACCCTTCCCAATCAAGTCTTGTATCAACTCGCCGATCCTGGAGGGATGGAAAGCTTCGGCGGCCTGTTCAGGAATCAAACCTTGCATCCACGATTCGGTGTGCACGTGAAAGCCAGCGCCTCCTCCAATTGAGCCAACTGACTAATACAGTGTTTTTCTTAGTTAGCTTAGGAGTGTGGGTTTCTTCCAAGTTTCACGGTTTGAAATCGAGATCTTAAAAAGACCGTCGCGCATTCAGAGCAGGAACCATCCCATATGATAGCGAAAGAATGTTCACCAATTTAACAGCTCGTAATTACCTTTCACTTTCGAAATCCGCCAAGTAGTCGTGGGCGTTCCGAAACTGTACAGCGTTTGCTGGATTAAAGGATATCGTCTCTCCGATGATGTGCAGAAGCTTCTGAGCGAAATATGATCTCCAGATATCGGTCACCCTTAACAGTGAACTAACTGGCTGTGAACCTTACATTATTCCAGAAACTTCAAATGAGATACCGAAACTGCACAGTTGTAGGAAGAAATAGCGTGAAAAAGGCTCGCCTGTGAAAGAGCGTATTTTGCGAATTCCAAGGTGCATAGATTCCTAAAGTAGGAAGGTATTACGTTCAGCCGCGAAAGCGACTTAAGCTTCTAATGAATAAGACCGCTGACCAGGATCAATCACGACAGGTGGAGCAAATGGGTTGAATTCCTCTTTGAGCCCGGTTTTCTTGTCTGCATGAAGCAACCTGGAACACTTGACACCATGGGGGTAAGAGCATGAAAACCGTCGTGTAATTACTTAGCGAGATGCGCCACGCATTCTACTAGGTTAGCCGGAAAGTTCCGGGAGTTTTTGTGCAACCGCTTTTTGTTTATCTATTACTGGATCAATAATCAACTTAATTCGCATTTTTATGTAATATCTGACACAGAATTCTACTCATTATCTGGTGGAATACTTGGTTTTTCACCAATGTTCAACAGTCTGTTACTTCGAAGACTTATTGAAGTAGGTGGAAAGAGCAATTCCGAACGATGTTTTACATCAATTTCAAATTGGGTAGTCCGCCGTCGAAACAGCCCGGCAAACCAGCTTTGTGTGGGAGCCGAATAGTGTTGGAGAAAGGGTCATGCAACGGTAGTTCGAGAAATTTCGTTCTGAAGATTTCAGCGATGATGCACTTCGAAGCAGAAGACCTACCGCAGTCCAGATGACTATTTGAAGGCCTTCGTGGAAGCTGATCTACCGCAAATAGTCCACGAGACTGCGGAAGGTCTAGGAGTCGGTAAACCTGCTGTTACTGATGGTTTTAAACCCCTCGAAACATAAAAAACTCGATAATGGGTGCCCACGATTTGAGTGATCGCAAGAAATTGTCGCGCTCCGAAATTTTTTCTTCTGTTTCTTGGGAATCAAAACGCCCCGTTTTTGGTTCGATTCGTCACGTGATGAAAAGTGGGTTCTGTATGATAATCAAAGACGATCAGGACGGAGTGTTGATTAAGACGAGTCCACATCCACTTTCCAAAGCCGAAATCGCGCCGTAAAAGGATGATGCTAACAGTGTGGTGGTCGGCGACTGACATGATTCACTACAACTTTCTGGAACCAGGCCGTACCATCACAGCGGAGTGCTACTATGACGAAATAGACGAGATGCACCGAAAATTACGTGAGCTGCAGCCGGACCGGTCAACAGAAGAAGCCCCATTCTTCTACATGGG
The DNA here is from genome assembly GCA_947359475.1 of Heligmosomoides polygyrus bakeri. Classification (NCBI taxonomy): domain Eukaryota; kingdom Metazoa; phylum Nematoda; class Chromadorea; order Rhabditida; family Heligmosomidae; genus Heligmosomoides; species Heligmosomoides polygyrus. The sequence continues at coordinate 84,416,625 of OX375867.1, forward strand.
AACGCCCGCGCACACGTTTCGCACGTCACCACACCACACGAAGCGTAAACAAATTAGGAGTTGAAGTTGTGTCTCACCCGTCATACACACCACATCTTGCTGTATCTGACTATAACCTTTTCAAACATCTTCAGAATTTCCTTGCCTTCCTCGAATTTCTCGCATCTCGAACGCCCAGTTTTTTCGCGGATGGAATTATTCAATAAGTATCCCATTGCAGAAGGTGTGTTGAATGGAATAGTGCTTATTTCTTTTTTTACTGCATCAGGTGAGTAGGAAGAAGGTCAGGATCGTACGAAGTGGACCAGTCAAAACCGCATAAACTTTTCGGCCAACCTAATACTTCCACGTAATGTCAAGGAGGCAGTTTGAATGGGCGTTTGGTTGTCAATGCTATGATTTTGAACAAAAAATCCCCTGAAAGCTTGATTAGTCGATGGCCTTTGTTATCTGGTTGATTATGTTCTTTTTTGTCGTCATTGTGTCGTTACCACGGCAGCCTCATTTTCTATTGTAAAATTCCACCAGGTCCCAAGGGCGTTGGCGCAGCTTCGCTGTTCCTACTTGTTACCTTCCTATTCCTTGCAAAGCGCCTTTAAACGTATTTCTCATCTCCACTTTTGGTCATCTGTGTAAACTGTGTTCACTCATTTAGTTTTCGCCGACACGTTTGCTATCGTTCGCTCTTTGCGCCTTGATAAGTGGTTATCAATATAACGATGTAGATAGATAGTGATGTAGATAGAAGTAGAATAGATCAATGTAATGATGACCCGCTAGAATCGCCGTAGGAGTGCAGGCTGTGTCATGGAGCTTTTAATCATGCTCATAACTCTCAAGCAGATGGCGCTCAGTAGTCTGAGTTAAGGATGCTGTCTATTGAGGGCCGCCTGCAAAGAATATCTGAGCGTGTGATCGACCCTCTCACACAAATGTTAAGCATTCTTAGCGAAAACTGAGAAACTCGCGGAGTCACCCTCTGAACGAAGAGCTGAACTGAAAACCAGAGTTTTAAATATCCTTGACGTTTTACGGGTCGACTGCTATCCCACCGAGGTATAAATAGTGGGAAGAGCGATTGCTTCAAAGCTGCGATTGATCAAAGCTGTACTTTCGTCTACACTGGCAGAAGGCTCTGGCTAATGCACGCCGTATTCGCGGCACAGGATACGCTGATGTTTTCGTACGCAGAAGCATGACAGCTGAGGAGAGAAAAACGGGTATGGCAGGCAAGGCAAGGCAGCAGGCTATGAAGAATGAAGGAAAGCAGCGAGAGAGTGTGTGGTCTGTCGTAGCCAACTCAAACATACAATATTTTCGAGTAAACCGGTAGGACATCGGGAAATGCCTGACTGGGCATGGTGAACCTCCCACTCTCTCCGGCTACTTGATGAATGCGAAAGTGTTGTCAACAACCTATTTCAACTTCCTCTGTTTCTTTTAACAGCGAAGCCGGAAATGATCTGTGGAAGCATGGTTTTCAAGTATGATAAAGGATAACTGTTACGTGATTTGCCCTATAGTAATTACCAGTGCTCCGATACGCCTATGCGTCTCTCACACTTGCGCGCTTCGCGCGACCATGCAATATCACTAACTTAGGAAAGGCCTTTGGTATACTGCTGTGACACGCAGGCGACGTGTCGTGCTGTGAGTGCCAAACCAATTTTTGTGAAACTTAAAATCCTGCTGCGTATTCTTGCATGAATTCGTTCTCCACTTGCGTAAGTTTATCATAGACGTTCTCACGTTGGGCAACGTGCTCGGCACGTTTACTGAGTCGCTAGGCACGTTGCACAGCCACAACACCCCCCCCCCCCACCCCCTCACCTTCCCTCAACATACCCCTCTAGGACTCCTATACAAACAAACTATCACACAGCAGACTGACAAAGGTCGGTTCTCGCTTTGGATAGGATCTACAATGTGAACCCCAGCCTACAATTTGAACGAAGGAGAACAATGAGTAGACGGGGAGGGGGGTTGTAGTTGTGCAACGTGCCTGGCGACTCGACAGATGCTTGATGGAGGGGGCCCGTTCTTCCCGGGTCTGTACGCTAGGTGTCTTCCTCGGTTAAGGTAGCGTGCCGCCGCCGCCCACCACCGCCCCCGATTACGGTATGGCGGGTTGTTGAGCCCGCCTGTGCTTGAGCAGAGTAGACTATGCGCCGCGGAGCAAACCTTCTGCCGTAGGGTGGTGGTTGAGGGCTTTATTAATTTTTGGCCCTTCTTTCTCATTGCTTTTATCGTTTTCATATGCTTTGGGGCGCAGAGTGACTTTCGGTAGCGGGTTCGTCGCACAATACAGTTTAACGAAGGCAGTAAATATCGAATTAGCCACACCCACATGCTAGTAGGCCCTCTACTAGCAAGCTATAAAACAAGTAAAAGCAAAGCACATATGGAACGTTGGAAAGAGAACATGGCCTGAGCGAAACCTTAGAAGCTGTTGTAGACTATGGAAGTGTAGGAAGGAAAGAAGCATGATGTGTTGCTACTTTTCCCATTTCAGCTTTGTAATCTCAGAGGGTCGCCATTTTCAAGTGATCGCCATTTTGCTCTTTTTCTTCAAAACTTGTACAAAAGAAGAATACAGTGCAAAAATGTAGAAAAGAAATAGGCTTCACTTGCTCCCGCACGGAGTCTACTCCACAGCAGCAATGCGCGCTCTGCTCAGCTCGTTTCACATCGTGCGAGGCGGGCGCAGTTCCCTGTCAGCCTACGGTAATCGAGCGCGTCGCCCCATCTTCTACAGTAGTGGGAGACACCTAATGTAACGTACACGATCTTACCCTCGGCATGCAGAGAGGCGGGGCTATTGCTGCCAGTTGCTACGTCGGACCACTGCACCGTTTAATTTAGCTTGAACTCCATGTCCTTTTCTCAAATGTGGTTATTCGTGCCAGACTTTGTGAATGCAGATTGTGTCTTGTTGAAGTAGACTGGATGCAAGTTTTCAGCAGCTATTTATCAGCAGATGATCTTTATTAAAGGTTTTGTACCACACCTAGGGAAATTTGGTTGGTTTTTAGGACCAAACAATCTTTCTAACAACTTTTTCTCGCCATATCCCTAATTTGCTCGTCCAAAAGAGGTGGGTTTTCGGAGGGTTCCTGATACCTTATTACAAAATCACCTGGAAGGCTGAGCGCAAGCTTGCAAAGCATTGCTCGTTGAGAAAACTGCATCAACGTCCATGTAGCAAGATTAAAGTGTCTCGTACTTTTCCAAACATTGCCGGTAGGATTTCCATTAGTGACAGTAGCAAAACTGATCTTTGAGGTATTACTTCGCTAGCGTTTTTGGCGACCAGAAAACCGACGTTTCGATGGTTGAAGAAATCGACTGTAATGTAGACTTGTCTGAAAAGCTGTTCCTTTTGAAAAACTTGTACTTCCATCGGACGATGGCAAACTCCTTAAAAACCTTAAGCGATCTACCATAGAACCCTGTGATAGAATCCCTCCAGTTGTTTTTAAACAGGGCAATTTTTCAACTTATTTTATTTTATTGCTCCCAATTTTTTGAAAACTACCGCCAAGAATCTCATCCTGCCCATAAGACTCGGATAAGTTCAAAGGACATTTCCGAGGCTTGTCTAGAGCCTTCTGCACCAATGTCTTTGTGTTTGTGTTTACCAAGCTATGGCGAGCACCTACAAATGTCAGGCTTAAAAACGTTGTTCAATAGCAGAGTTGTTTCTGATCTAGTATTCTGTTTCAAATACTTCTAGGAGAACGCAAACTTCGTGCGAGTAATTGTTTCCTCAGACCTTGTGGGCTAATGACAGGTGTATTCAATCTCTACTACCCCTCGATTCTAGGAAAAAATCAACATATTGTTCAATTTCGCCAAATAGCCTACAGCTCTTCACATGCTAGCTTGCCTAAAACATTTAGAAATTTTCTATGTGGAGTTTCATACCGTTTTCATAGTTCGTTGCAGTCCAGGTATTCTACTGGAGAACTGCACGGAAGCTGCTCTCTCTAGAGCTTTTCTCAGGTATTTTGTTCTTTGCTGATGTTGGTGATCTGCATTATATTTTTCTCATTAACTTGCCTAGCAGTACTCCTCAATAGCTAACTATTTCTACTTCTTATTCAACTAGACGGATTGTGCTTGGCTAACGCAGTAGCGCATTTTATTATTGTCGTAACGCAATTGCTTTTTTTAAAAACCTCGCTTGCGAAATTCTTCTTGTCCTAGACGCCATTTTCATGGGGAGGCCAACGTTCCCCTGTGCCGTATTTCTGGTATCCGCTGCAGGGCATCATAGCTGGCTGATGCGGACACGCAGCTTTGGTCGAAGACGACTTTCCACCATGATAAGTAAGAATGGTATTCGTTTAGTTCATACATTTCGTTATATTGCTTCCGTCTTTCGTTGCTTTGATCTACGGTAGTCGCCGCTACTTGCGTCAACTATAGACTTGAGCTCGATTAATTGGGCCGAATAATTGTTCGAGCGATTTCGAACAATTAGTCGCTCGATTACTCGAAAATCGTAAATCGTTGTTGTTCGAACATTGAACGAAATCGGCTTTCGCGAAAAACCGTTATTCGAACATTGTTCGAAATCGACTTTGCGAAAAACCGTTATTCGAGCATTGTTCGAAACCGACTTTCGCGAAAAACAGTTATTCGAACATTGTTCGAAATCGACTTTCGCGGAAAAGCATTATTCGAAGATTGTTCGAAATCGAAGATAGGAAGACGTTGTTTGGACACGGTTCGAAATCGAAGATGGCGAAAAAGCATTGCTCGAATATTGTTCGTAATCGAATATTGCAAAAAAGTATTGCTCGGATATTGTTCGAAATCGAACAATGTTCGAACAATATCGAGAGTAGGCCGCCTGAGTATGGACCGTCTCCGTTCCCCGAAAAACCCACGTTCAAACTTGCTCCACTTCTGCGCCTACAGTAATTCGCGGTAACGATTTGCGATTTCCTTTCGAGGGTTCTGGCGACCGACTCATCAACCTGCGATTTCGTTTTGAGGACTCGAATTTGAAAATCGCGAAGTTTTGTTAGAACGCATTTCGAAATCGAACAATGCCTGAGATCGAGGGACTCGTCATAGTGAACTAAAGAGGGAGTTTAATTAGATTTTTTGGTTGCTGTTGAACATACCTAGGATGTAAGAGTCCGATTTTTCTAGGTTATTACAATCCCTGAGAATTCTCGAAAATCTCATGAGCATTAAGCAGCGTCACGAAACTGCTGTCTAATCGATTCTGGTGGCGATATTATGATTTTGGGTACTATCTCATCCTCATGTCTAGAGTTGTGTATGGTTTTGTTCGGATGACCTATTCGAACAGGTATTCCAATGATTTTCATTCGAACTTGGATAACGAATTTGAAATTTAAAAGATCGCGTTTTTCGCATGTATTCGAAACCTAACCTTCATAAAACCACTTTTCGATTACGTTTGAATTCGAATACTCGAAAACTGTGGGCATTTGAAACCATGCCATTAGTCGAAAATTTTGCGAGAGCACAACTATAGTGTGCGTATAGTTGATCCTATACTGGTTGTTTCAACTGATAATAATGCGATATAAACTATGATTTTGATTTAAAAAAGCCTGATAAACGTTTTCAAGTGATAAAATACATTTTTCTGTAAAAGTGATGATGTATTACAAAATAGATGTATGGAATGCTAACTGAAACTATTTTTGTGGGCCATTTCAAGCAGTTTGGGCATCTTTAGAGCCCTTTCTTATTGCGTGTTCCGATGGAAATACGGCGTGCTACGTCTGTTTCGGTAGTTATTGCGTATTGTAATCGTATGCTAGTGACTGCGTGTGTTGGCCGGCGCGCCTCTGAACATACGGAAGCTCGTCTAGATCGTTGCCGAACGTCGCGTCCGCCGCGGTCGCAGCATTAGAAAATGTTCTGCTTTACTATGTGCAGATTACAGCAATTCCTCATTAAACGTGCATTAAAACTGCGGACGAATTGTCGCCGTCGGAAAACACGCTCTATGAACGTCAAAATCGTCATTCTTTTCAGAACCAGCCGAGACGCGAATTTCAAACCGCGTACAGTGACTATACGTAGAATCACGCTTTTTTGTTAACTTTATGAAAATGGGCTCAGAGGAGGAGGGGGTCACCATGTAAGGCACCCCATAACGCATTTTGTGTTGCGCGAAAATGGAACTGTTATTCAACACAACTGTGTCGTACCCCTTGTTGTTCCGTTGAGTTGTGTTGTTCCATTCTTAATGTAAACCGACATTCATGGGCCTTCTCACGAAGAGCGAAAACCACAAACTAAAAGGTGGCCTCCTCCACCAATTTACTGACTAATACCGTCCTTTATCCGTATTCTTTTCTTGTCCGAGCTGGAAAAAGCTGAACAGGAGCAAAGAGCTAGCTCTTGAACATAACAGGATAGAAGCTACCTTACAAACCTTACGAATTTATATGTGTGCTGAAGAAAATATGCTATACCCGAAGCCGGCAAGCCTGGCGTGGCCCACACGCCCAACGTAGGGGACCGGGGAAGCCGTCGACGGACGCTGGCTGAGGAAGCATCCCTAGCTAGGTTTGGGCTACGTTCCCAGCGTGTTCGCCCTACCCGAAGCGGGCAAAGCCGGCAAGCCTGACGTGGCCCACACGTCCAGCGTACGGCGCGGCGAAGCCGGCGACTGACGCTGGTAATGGGATAATGCGAGAATTCAGTGACATCGGCTCGCAAATGAATAACCCGCAACAGATAGCAAATTATGCGTAGAAGTGAAGAGAATCCCTTCCTTTGGTAGCACCTCAACCCTGGAGAATGCCCACCCACTACTTGCAAAATAAATGACCAAGCATCTTGTTATTCCGGTCTTCTAATTGGGTTGTAAACGATGATTCAGTTGTCTTCCTAAGTTCAACCCTTTTCATCCACAACTGTGTCCTTGTTCTGTCTTCTTTCGGTTCTCTGTGGAACGTGCCTTCGAAATCGAGTTATTCGATTGTTCGATTTTTGAAGACGGCGAAAAGTGGAGTTATTCGATTGTTCGGCTTTCGAAAATTTCAAAAAACCGAGTTATTCGATTGCTCGACTTTCGAAAAAAATTGCCAAAAGCACAACTCTAGCCAACTACCACCTGTGGCGTATTTGTCCTTTTGTTTAGTTTAAAATTAAGGCCACCTGTATATAGCGTCGACGTCAGGATCCTTATGCACAAGTCCTTGCTGTACAGCTGCGCTGCGCATCTTGCGGCACAGTCGCAGTTTCTCCAGCTCATTAGTGTGATTCTAAACGTCAGCATTTTTAGAGCTCGGTTCGAGTTACTAAAGAACAAAAGCGCTTTAAGAAGACCTACGATGTGATGGCATTATTTTTTTTGTACCTGTATTCGTTCCAGAGGAAAGCCTCTTGGCCACATGTCCGCATGACCGTAGAAGAGGTAAGGGTTAAACAGCTCTGCAGTCGACGACCTTCTTAAGTATTTTATGCATTCCCGTTCATCACACGTTACTCAGTTTCAAATGTATTATTTAATATTTAAGAAATATCGCCTACTCTAATAATGATATCTCAGAAATTACCTTCGAGCACCATATCGATAACCATATCGCAATCCGCTGGCGAACTCTGAGTAGTCGAATTGTGCCATTCCATTTCCCAAAATAAAAAGAATCTTAGCGAACCAAAGAATTAAAAGTAGCTCTTAAAAGCATAAAGTATAGGAAGGATAGAATATCACTAAGCTGTTCACCGAGATTTTTATACTGGCCTTACTTCGGCAGACGTTTTGGCGTCTTCAGCATTTTCGGAGCCTTTAAAAGTCGAGAATATTAATGAAACTATATGAAACTATAAAATATGAAACTACTTCCTCAAACACTTTGTCATATAGTCGTAACACATTTTTAGTCTTAGTTACATGAGGAGTGAAGTTCCCTTAAGGTGGAAGCACGCCTTCATCACACCTTTTCCTAAGAGAGCACCTTTCAGCGATCCCAAAAACTATAGACCCATAAGTATCACTTCAATTTTCGCCAGAGCATTTGAGAAAATTGTGAAGATTCATATTATGGAACATGGAACATTATGGATTATATTATGATTATTTATAAAAGCAGTATTGTGTCTGGGTCCCAATTTGGGTTTTAAAAGGTAGATCCATTGAAGCTGCCGTTCTCACATCAGTAAACGACTGGACCCGTGCTGTAGAATTGAAAAACCAAACGGATATAATCTACTTTGATTTTGCCAAAGCCTTTGACAAAGTTCCAAATAGGAAGCTGCTTCAAAAACTAGAGGAAGTCGGCCTACCTCCCATGTTAGTAAATTGGCTACAAGACTTTCTTACGGGTAGAACATATCAGGTTCGTGTGTTGGACCGATATTCCAATGTATTTTCGACGCACAGTGGGGTTCCGCAAGGAGGAGTGTTATCCCCCTTGTTGTTCTTATTGCACAGTTTGAGTTACCGGAAGCTATTTCTAGATTTGGAGTGGTCACAAAAATGTATGCGGACGATATCAAAATTTTTAAAACCCTTGAAAAACCCGAGGATTTCTTTGCTGTTCAAGAAGCAGTTGATTATATTGATAGTTGGGCGGAAAAATGAAATCTCCCCTTAGCGGTAGAAAAAACGAACTACATGATCATTGGGTCCAGAAACATGTTATAGACTCACAATACAAGTTAAGAGGTTTACCTTTAAAACCAGTGAAAGAGGTGCGAGACTTAGGTTTCATAGTATCGGCTGACCTCAGTTTTGATAGCCACTACAGAAGCATTGTAAAGAAAGCAAATTACCGGATCTACAACTTATTAAAGTCGTACGAACAAGAGATCCCCAAATATATTTGCGAGCATATAAGACTTATGTACGTCCCATAGTTGAAAGTGGAGTGACCGTATTTAACCCGGTCAAGAGGAAAGATATTGATTTTCTAGAAGGAGTTCAAAACAGCTTTACACGTAAGCTAGTAATGCGATGTTTTGGGCTAAAGTACGCTCAAGTCCCCGGTGGTGCGGAAAGATCGAAACTTCTCGGACTGTCTTCTTCCTCTAACAGGAGGAGAAAGGCTGATCTTCTGATGACGATCGAAATTCTTTCCGGTGAGCTATCAATAAGGCCAATCGACTTTTCTGGTGTTTCACTGACTAGAACCGTAAGAGGAAAGCTTGGACTGCGAGTTCTCATGGCAAGGTCCAGAGTTAGGGCAAATTTCCTTACATACAGGAGCATTAAGGAGCTAAACTCGTTACTAAGCAAGGACGAACGCGTCCTGGGTTACTCTGTTCAAGTTCTTAAGACCTTTCCATCTCGTAGCCACATAGGAAGTTAGATGTATTAATGGCATATTTATGGTCTGTGTTTCTGCAATAGTTTTATCTGCTGTTCTTTAACACTGCTCTACCCTCTTCATTTTTGTTGAATGTTTACGCGTGTGACTTTAGCTCGCGTCTTTAAATAAATAAATAAATATAGAATACTAATCGCAAGACAGCTAGAGCAAAGAGCCGATGTTCCAGGTACAGCGTATCAACTTACTTTCCAGGGGCCAGATTTATCAACGACTTAGAGAAATTTCGCAGTGAAATTACAGCAGAAAATTCTGGTAACGCCAACATTTCACCATATCGCTTGATGAAAAGTCGCGTTAATTCGCGTATTTCGGGAGTTTCGGCTGTATTTTCTCTGTCAAATCTCTGTAAGTCGTTGACGAGTCCGGCCCCAGGTGGTTGCCGACGAATACCACCAGTCAGCCGTAGATAGGGATAGACGCAGGTGTGTGATTTTAGACCCGGATACCACCCCTATCTCCGTGTTTCGCGCGGGAAAGGAAGGTGAATTCACCGCATCGGCTGTAGTCTACCTGCTCCTGTCAAGCTCATGCCCAGGAGTACATCGGCAAAACCGGCCGGCCATGGGAAGCAGAAGCTTAGTCAAGTGCCCTAGGCTACCACAGGATCAATTGTCATGGCGAGGATGACTTTGGAGTTGAGGTGATGATTTTCAGATACAAGGTTCAAACGACGGCGCCCAAAGCCCTTGAGTACTTTTGGATCCATTCCAGAGATCCCAAGACCAACCGGAAGAGGAATGCCTGTATATAATGCGCAGTCCCAAGCCCTACCTCATTCCCGCATCCCAACCTGGGGTAGGTGCTGTCCCCTACCCCTGCTCATTCCTGTGCAGCTTCCGCTAGTTCATCAGTGGACTTTGATGGGGTACGGTATTTGGATTCTCTCCATTGTTTGTAAGGTCAGTGAGATGTTTGATGGGGTAACTCCTCATTGTTTTGACCCTATCGGGCTCTGAAGAAGGCGAATCTCCGAAAAGTTAGCCAATAGGGCCGCTTAGCAAGCTCTTGAAGAGCTTAGCAAATCTATAGAGGGACTCATCTTTCAACTTTGTTTGAATATCGAATTTTTAATCGCCAAAAAAGAAACAACATCGCTATAACAGTTTGCATCTTCGGTACCAGCTACTTGAGGCTTAAGGAAACTGAATTGAAAATCGAATAATTTTATTCTACATAATATCGAATATACTTCAAATCTTCAGCCACAGAACCTGATTCTAACGAATTATTTATCGAATATTCGAATAGGAGAAAAATTTTTCGGGCTTATTCGATTTTCAATCATTCCAAAAAACTGAGCAGCGACTAAATTCGATCGTCCGTTCTCTAGAAAATTTTCGACATCGAATTTATTCGTTCATTCAGTTAATGTAAAAATTTCTCAAAGCACAATTATGTATAGCGAGTTGGTATCAGCCTGTCAAGCAAAGATAAAATGTTGACTTGCCAGTTGGCAGGCTACTCAAGCCATTTTATAGATCAAATACGCGTTTAAAGAGCCTCTACGACATCCCTAGAAACAGAATGCATGGCGCATACCAAATGCGGATTAGTCAACGCCGCCCATTACTCTTATCGTCAACCCTGTGATCGTTGTCTTTGAATGTTTTTAGTCGCTGAGAGAAGATAACAACACAGCTTCAGCACTTCAAAGTTGATTCGGACTTTTGTATTCAGATGCGACTTTGGCATTAAAAGATGGATGACCAAGACTACGGTTAGATTGGATTGATCATATTTGTTTCGTACTCAAATAGCAAACAAAGGGTAATTGAGCTTCTACTTTCTGCTTTTTACCTTTAACTTGCTAGATTTGCCTAAGCTGGGATTGATCCTGATGTGTAAAGAGTCTGTACCATAAGGCTTGTTGTCGTCGTCAGTGTCGTAGATCCATTCAGCTCCGTGTTCAATCGCATACAAATAGCCTATATTCTTCCGTGTGTAGCTCTTGTATGGCATGCTTTCCACGATACCGTAGCCTAGAATTGTTTTGTAGAAACAGATCCTCGAGAAAGTTATAACTGAACATTATTATTGGTATGCTTTTCTGATAGCATATAATACCAAGAATGAGTCGGCCCATGCTCTCACTAAAAGAACAACAAAGATGAGCGCTACTAAATTGCTGAAAGTATCCTAGGTAATTCGAGAGCACAATAAATAATATGTGATAAAAAATATACCTAGAGACAGCTGAGTGTCAACACTAAGAAAGTGGACCCCTGGAACAGACCAGTTCTTTGGAGTTTTCTTATCTCCAACGACGACTACGGTCCAACTGGGGATCATTGCAAGTCGCTGAAATAAAACTGGATGTAAGATTTTTAACGCGTGAGTTCTATGAAAAAAATTACTGAAATATCTGGGAAACCTTGCAGTGACAAGAACATCATTAGATTTCTTGTCTTATCATGTATTAGGTTGGCCGGAAAGTTCAGGCGGTTTTCATTGGTCCACTTCAAACAATCATGTCGCGTCTCGCGACCACGGCGCTCCCCTTCATCCTCCTGCGGGCGCGCAGGCTCGCGGCGCGTCGGCGAGCGACCCCTCGCGCGGCCTGCCCCCGCCTCCGCTGGCATTGATCCGCGAGCGGGGCGCGCGCTCCGGAACGGGTATAACCCGCTTCCCACGCAAGCCGGCGGTTCCATTCGACGCCTGGTGATTTCATCATTGCGTGCTCGGCCTATATTCCTATCCTACTATGTCGGCGTGTGATGTGGGATAAATCTGTGTTGGTATTCGGTATGCAACTCGAGGGAATGCGGTGAGTCCGTTCGTACAGTGTTATTGGGTATTGTGGTTATTGCTGTTGTTTGTCATTGCTGGGTTGCCGAGGAAAGCCTGTGAAGCCCCTCGCGGGGTCGGGAGAATCCCGGAGAATCCCCACTTCGGAAGTGGCATCTAAGGGCATGGGACCAGACACCTCCCCGGGGTACTTGGCCTTGGCAGCTTTGGGTGCCCCATGGGGCAGGTTCGTGTCCCACGTCTACACGGCACACCGCTGCACTGGGGCCGCCGACTTGAAACAAATCATAACTTCCTTCATGACTACAGGATTCAGTAGGAATAGTCACCATTCGAATCAGCACACTTTGTGCAATCCGAGGCTTGTTGGCTCCATCAGCGAAGAAGCTGCGCGGTCGAGATGCACCAAATTCTAGACAGGCTGTTTTTGCGTGGTCCCGATTTGCGAAGGTCTTATCAGCGAGGAAGTTCTGAAAGTGCTTAAAACGGTGGTAGTCGGACAGCGAAAGATATGTAGGTGGTCCAGGCGAGTGAGACGGAACTTCAGCTCCTATTTCGCTCGAGTTTCGCATGATGATTTGCGAAACCTGTGGGCGGCGTTGCCGTGCAAACCTATCATATTGACCAGTGCCGACTGCAACTCGAGCAATTTTCGGTACATCTCGTCGACTTCGTCGCAGAAGTTCGCCACTATTCCTTCGCCGCTACGCGTTCACGTGGCAGTCCTCAAAGACGACGACAACACGTTCAGTCCTTCATCGAAGACGACCATAGGCCGGTCGGTCGCCGACCGCAGCTCTTACACGGCTGCTACACAACATGCAGTCGTGTCGCGTACGCGTGGTGAACCGGATCGCTCGATCTGTTTGCGCTGACAGTGGTGGTCATTAGGTCGGTATACCACCATGAAGGAGGCCATCATGTGAGACGACTTGGTGCAGGCCTATATTGAGGGAGAGCTTCAGCTCCCTTCTTAATATGCATATAGAATGAATCCTAGTCGAATGGGGTGGAGGTGGGCTCTGCTAAAAATGCTAAAGAAACGTGGACAGCTTGGCTTCAACGTGCTATTTTTAATGTCCTGAGTGCGCGTGAAAGCAAGCAAGAAGGTGCGCGCAAGACCGCACTCGGCGTAGTGGCGGAGAAATAATGGCGATCCAGTAGGACTCTGCTGTAATGGTTCGGCCTCGTTCCAGAAAGTTGTAGTGCGTGCACGCTAGTCATCGAACAGCACATGTTACCATCGTCCTTTTCTGGTGGTATTTCGGCTTCGGAAAGTGGTGAGGGGTTCATCGACATCAACCCACTCTCCTGATCGTCTTCTGTTATAAAATGCTCATCACATACAACGACTCTGTCCACGATTAGGTCGGTATGGTTATGGAGGTGGAAAGAAGAATGGATTTCGAAACGCAACAATTTCTGGCGATCACACAAATCGTGGAGTACCCACGTTTCAAACGTTTTCACCTTTCCAAGGCGTTATAAACCGTCTGTGCAACAGTTTTACCCACTCCTACACTTTCTGCAATCTCGTGAACTGTTTGCGGTAGATCAGTTTCCGCAAAGGCCTTAAATTCGTCGTCCTGGATTAGATCTGCTGTTTCGGGGTGCATCATCATGCTGAAATCTTCAGAACGAAATTTCTCGAACTACCGTTGTACGACTCTTTTTCCGACACTATTCGGCGCACACATGGTTGATTTGCCCGGCTGTTTCGACGGCGGATTGAAATTGAAATAAAATATCGTTTGAAATTGCTCTTTCGACACACCTCAATAGGCCTTCAAAGAAACACATTTATTAAGCATAGGTGTAGCACAAACCAGATAGAGCGAAGAATTTGTATTAGATATTATATAAAAATAGAGCGAAGAATTTGTATTAGATATTATATAAAAAGCAGGAAATGCGGTTGCGCAAGAGCCGCCAGAACCTTACGACCAACCTAGTACATCCCTACACAGCGACAAAACTTGGTGATATCTCCAGATTCAACAACCTTCTCAATATAGATGAGATGCCTTTTTAACGCCTTATCGGTTCTGCCGCTAAATGCCCCATAGCTCTCCCAGACATCGTTCGTATTTTGATGCCTCGCTTTATACCAAAAATCGAACGCCTTCTTATCATTTCGGTTAAATACTGAAGAAATTTCATTTGTCCCTGCAAGGAACATCTCATACATCTCATTCACAGTAGCAGCGAAATTGAAGCTACCAAGCCATTCAATATCATTCAAGAATGCTTCAATCCCATAGTACTTTTCACAACCGAAATCTAGTTTCCATCGAGTTACTCTTGGCGGCTGAATGATGTGCAACCTGAGACGTACAGCACCATGACCACTACGTCCTATAGGGGAGCAACAGTGACTGAACTTACTAATTGGTCAGATTAAATGAAGCATCAAAGTGGGGATTTGTAAGTTCTTTACAACTGTTTTTATGTAATCTTTTCATGTGTGAAACTTCGTGCAAATAAAAATTTTACTATCAGTCGAACAAAAATATCAACGCTTTGGAAGAGAACATGGCGCAACCTTTTTACCACTAGAAATAGCGGCCTTCGTGTTTTATTGTACAGGTTGGACCGCTTTTTAAACACCGGGCTTTAGGTACGAACGCAGAATGCCAGATGCCCCATGTAATGAGCTCCGAAACTCTCCACGACACCTCGCAAAAGTGAAATGCATGGCTCACACCGAGATGGTTGTTCGGTAAAGCAGATTTGTATGCTACTACTCCCGCTACTACTTAAGCAGAAGATAAAAAACATTGATCGAAAAACGAAGAACGGATGGTTGGCTTTTTTCAGTAACCTTTTCATGTGCTTTCGTATGCATTCCTATCCTTCTGCATCTAGTTCTGGCCTCGTAGAACAACTGGGGTCACTCTGTCTCATCCTTAGGTTTGTGCAAAAATCGCGTCATGGACATATCAACGGAGAGACCACGCCGCGCACTCGTTCCCTTGCTTGCATTTTCTATTTGAATGATAGCGTAATTCCTGGTTGCAGCATACATTTCTAGAAATCGCAAAATTATCAAAATAGAAGAAATACACCACCATTTCCCACTCATAACTTTGGATGAACAACATTTATACTTTATCAGGCAAATAAACCTTGAAGTGTTCCGGATGAATGCAAGGCACAATCTCTTCACACGGACTATTCTTTGTGCCGGAGCACTTCAGAGTGCACTTAAGACATAGTTTTGGCCAGGGAACAGAAATTCTAACAAGGAAAGGTTCCCAACTCATGGTGAGCTTTTGCGATGCTATTTTGTCAGGATGTAGGGCCCTGTGGGCGGAGTCCAGAACCGCAGTCAGTTTTTGCTGAACGCCTTTTTAAAGACCTGAAAAGGAGGCCTGAAAGCGTGCGCGCAACTATTATCAACCCTTACGACATTCAACGAGTTGTGCCTCGGTGGCGCAGCAGGTGACACTGTCGTCTCATAGGAGCACGCCGGCAAGGTTTTCAGTTCGAGTCCGAGTACTGCCGGTGTTTTGCCCGTTTTGGTTTGTTGTTATTACGCGTTCTCATGATCACAGGTGTCAATTTTGGACCACCAATTCTTACAACAAACCAAGGCTGTCTATTTGTACCTTCATATGTGCTAGTTTATCTTCTATTCATGTCTGTACCACCACCATATCATACCGTATGACCAATGATACCCTAATTGCATACAAATGCGCTTATATTAAAAGTAGGTAACTGGTACAAAATATTACACAAAAAGGGTACCACCCGTGACTTTCTTTTGATTGCAGATTCCAGACCTACCGACCGTTCTGCGCTCCGGTGTTTCGGCTGTGTCTGTCATACGCGTGGGTGGAAGCTGGTTACGTTAGTGTTCACCCAGGACCCTACTCTGCATACGCAGATTACATGTTCAACGAAGAAGAAGTGGTCATTCCTTGCCAGAGAGAAGATTGTCCCTCACTGGCCTCTGTAAGATGCTGCAGGTGTGACCCGCGGCGGAGTGGCGTTCTACCCCCCGGCCTTAGAGCAGAGGCGTGGTAAGTGTCTGCGTCCCCCGCTATCCCCTAAGGCAGCCACTGGACTCTCGAGCTAGCCCAAGGGGTTGGGGTGGGCGGGCCAGGGAGACGAGGGGGTAGAACGCTCGCCCCCCCCGTGACCCGCGATTGTGTTTTACTTGTTTCATAGTTTTGTACCATAGACGTTGACTAAAAGGGAAATAATAAATATAAGACTTCTAATTTAATAATATATAGGAATTTGTATTCCCAGAGAAATAATATGGTGCAGATATGAATAGCTCAAAAACTAGCACATTTGAAGGCGCAAATAGACAGCCATGGCTTGTTGTAAGCATTGACGATTGAAATTGAGTCCTGTGATAATGAGAAAGCGTAATAATAACAAACTAATACGTGCAAAACCACCGGCAGTGTTCGGACTCGAACTGAAAACCCTGCCGGTGTGCTCCTACGAGGCGGCCCTCCTACTTTGTGCGCCACCGAGGCATGTCGTAGGGGTTGAAGACAGTTGCGCGCACGTTTTCAGAACTCCTTTTCAGATCTTTAAAAAAGCGTTCAGCAAAAACTAACTGTGGTACCGGACTCCACTCACAGGGCCCTACTTCCTTTCAAAATAGCATCGCAAAAGCTCACCTTGAGTTGGAGACCTTTCCTTGTAAGCCCTTCGAAAAGTATGTACCATTTCGCACAAATTTTCTCAAAATAAAAGCCTATTTTGACTTTGTTGTAAAGTATCTATTTCGACTTTAGATACGTTCGCTTTTGCTGAAAGAGAGTGTCCGCTTTTAAATGAAAACTGTGCGGTAAAGTGACAATGGTATATAATAAGGCTTTCTGAATCAGTACAGTTATCCGCTTTCTCCTAATCTATCCAGTTCTCGGTCGAACTTTGTTCTTGAAAAAAGGAGTTTAGGCTCCGCAACATTGCGACCCTAAAAAAAAACTCATGAAGACTTCAAGAGCGACCTTTATGTCATCGGTTGGGCTGTTGACCGTGGTGATGACAATCCATTTGCTCGACAATGACCGATTCCTGCCGAACAGTTTTTACAATCCATTGATTTCAAGGCGCGAAACTCGGAATGTTTTAACAAGTAGACTCACTGCTCAGTTCGTGCGGATGTTCGCAATATCGGGAAGATGTGTTTCTCAAAATCGACCGTGAGCACATAGAACGTTATAAAAACGAATAACGCCACAGACAGTAAGCCAACGAAGAAACTCCTCATCTAAATAGCTACTTAAAGCTTTCTATGAATATGCGTCTAGTGTACTAGCGACTAGTTCATGAAGCAAGTACAGCGGGCTACTGGCTGGTTTCCATCTCGGCCGAGATGGATCGTTCATTCACATAAGGCATAAGGATGGGGTTGAAACAGTTCAGTGTAATCTGTATCGAAACTGTTTCGCCTCAAAAAGCGGCGACAATAGAGAGATCAGCGGACCTCTAAAAGTATTCATGTCAAACCTAATGTTGGACAATAATATTAGGAAGGTGCAAAAGGGATACAGGTCTCTCGTTTTATTGGCTTCAACACTGTTTTTTAAAATGAACTAAGAGCTCCTCACTAGGTATTGGATTGATCGAAAAGTCTTGCAACACTTGACGTTACTGCCTTTTAAATTTGTTAAAGCTCTACAATATTGATCTTGTGTGGTGACGTCACAGTACATTCTCTGAGCTTCCTTATATAGGGCCTCGTCGAATACGAATACAGCAACAGTGTCAACGAAAAGCAGCAGTATGCTACGACCGATCGTCTACTACGAATTTCTGCAAGGCCATTCCGCAAGGCCTGCAGCCTCCAACATCTACGCTGCATTCATAGAGGAAGTCATTCACCATTCCACAGTGACCTGTTGGTATCGGCGCTTCAAGGCTGGAGATATCTCTCTCTCGAAGATCGACCTCGTTCCGGACGCCCCTCTGTTGGACTCAGAAGGCATGCTTTACTATGAGTTGCTGGATAGTGAGACCACTGTCGCAGCGTCTGTCCACGCTACCCAGCTCTAGAGCTTGGCCGACACCATGCGCCGAAAACGTCCAGAACAAGAAAATGTCTACCTGCTGCACGACAACGCGCGTCCTCATGTTGCAAAAGTGAGTCGCGAGAAAATCCAGAAGTTAGGCTAGGAAGTTCTCCAGCGTACTTGAAGTCGCCGATGATCACCTTGTAGAAGGTGTGATCTTCCTTATAGAACTTCTCCAGCTCCACGTAGAAGGTTTTGACCTCTTCGTCGTCGTAGTCGGATGTTGGGGTATACGCAACGAATACAGTCAAAGCTGGCGCGGAGCCACATAGCTTCAGTCGCAGACGTCCGATTCGGGTTGTCAGAGACTCGTACGAATTGATGTTCAAGTGCGTGTTGACGAGGACACCAACGCTGCCTACTCCTCTGCTGTCGCACATTCCGAGGAACAGTTCTTCTCCGGAGTCGTAGGCGGCGTGTAGGGGGTGGTGTCTTCTCGTCTCGGTCAGTCCGATGACGTCCTTCTTGATCTTCCTGGCTTGCATCATCAGGTCCTTGACCGATGCTTCTGATGCGAGCGTGAGAGCGTTATAGGTGCAGAACATCATCTTAGTCCTTCTCAATTTGCGCAGCCTGGTTAGGCCCTAAGATTTTAACAGCCTC
Source organism: Heligmosomoides polygyrus bakeri (assembly GCA_947359475.1). Lineage (NCBI taxonomy): Eukaryota > Metazoa > Nematoda > Chromadorea > Rhabditida > Heligmosomidae > Heligmosomoides > Heligmosomoides polygyrus. The sequence goes on from OX375867.1 coordinate 84,435,340, forward strand.
TCTGTACTCGTCCTTCCCATCGCTGCAGAAATGGGGGCTCTTTCGGGGTCAGGGGAATGAGGTCCTTTAGTGCTGCTGTGTTTGAGTCCAATACACACGGTAGCTTGTCAGGCTCTGTCGTGCGGGCGAACAACTCCGGGCAGCCAGCCAGACTGCCCGAAGGGACGGGGCGAGACTTAAGGTCCCGTTTATACTTCGTCCCGGCGCGTCGCGACGCAACGTATAGTGGCCATATTGATTGTGCGACGCGATAGAACAATTTGGCCTCATTGCTGGCCATCGCGTCGCGCCGCGACGAAGTATAAACGGGGCCTAAGGAAGCCTCGAATCGCCTCACATGTACTCCCAGTCTACCGAGTGCAAGCTTTTGGCCGAGCCGACACAGTTACAATCCGCACAGTCACGTACACATCCACGCACACTGTGCATGAACATGCCGCTCCCACGCACAAGGAACGCGTCGATCCGACACAGCAGGAGCAAAGGGTCCATCCCTTGCATCCCACCTGCGTCTCTGGGCAGTATACGGCCGCATTTTGTTCGCGTTTAATTCCCCTATCCACCACCTGGGGAAGCGCCACGTGGCCTTGCGACAAGCGGCCCGAGATCCCTCTTAACAAGAGAGCCCGAAGGCTCTCTATCGAGGGAGAACCGTGGATTATATTGTATTAGATATTATGTTGTATTGTTGCATTGTAATATGTTGTCTTAGTGTTGCAAGAGTTTTCGATCAGCCTAATATAAACATTGTTGGAAAGCGTATAATACGCTTTTTTCGAATTATGTATATGCAATTTAATCGAAGTCGCCTATTTAAAAAGTAATTTGGTTTGTATTTTCAGATGTCTAAACGTCAAATTGTTCGCCAATTTTACTCCCACGAATCCAAACTGGGCCGTATTTCCGCTAAAACCGCTGAAAATATCAACGACGTGTGGAGCCAGGAAAGAATCAAGGAATTCACTCTACTAGGACTAGAACTATGGTTCCAAAGGTTTCCTGCCGGCAACATCAGCCTCGAAGACGAGCCACATGACAACCGTCCACCAACGCTTGATAACGATCTATTGAAGGCGTTAGTGGAAGCTGATCCACGCAAAACCACGCGAGATATTGCCGAGGCGCTCAATGACGATCACACTACAGTTGTTCGCCGAAGCATTTAACCTTCAATGGTCGTTATCAAGTGGTATTGAGCGGCTGCCATGTAGTTCGTTCTCGAGGCTGGTGCTGTCGACATGAAACTTTTGAAACCAACGTGAGGGTTGCAGAATTGTTCCAAGCAGATCGTGCCCTCCAGAGTTCGCCACCGCACCATAACTGTTCTAGCAAAGAGTTAAAAGATTCCACACTTACTTGCACCATAAGTCCGTTAGTAAAGCTTCCGTATTTTCTTTTTCCACACCTTCCTTAATTTTTCAAGAATCCTGCTGTGGTCTTCATTTTTCGGATGTTAGACAGTATGCTAGAAGGCGATTTATTGGTACTTCGCTCGAGTTTATATAGAGTAAAATGCGTTGCAGAAACCTCATAAAGCGGTATAAGACAAACATTTGGAGGCATGCATGATGAAAGTTGAAAAGTGGCATTTTCTGGATAGAAGATAACAAAGCTAATTTGAGCCTCGTCGCTATATAATTTTTTCACGTGCAGACAGAAAAATCTCTGGGAAGGATGAATACCGAGCTACGAAGACTTCTCATGAAATTGTTGTTTTTTCTAGATAAAGGCAACTAATTTAATGACCATCATTGCAATAAAGCAGATAATGAGGAAAACAGTAATTTGAAGAAGAAAACTGATGATATGAAGGAGTGGGCATTCTTGAATGACCTCTCAGCGAATTCAGAAACATCACTGACAAAGGAAAAATCGACATATGTATTAAAGCGTCCTTCTTCTTCTTCTTTTTCAGCGTTTGTCCCGCATCGTAGCGGGGTCCGCTATTCTGGTGTTATGACGCCACCTTTCCCGATCCAGCGCTAGATCAGGGTAAACACCAGTAATCTTCAAGTCCACATGTAACGTATCTAACCAGCGCTGCTTCCGGCGCCCTCTAGGCCGCTTCCCTATTACCTCAAAGTTAAGGCCTATCTTGCGGACGCTGTCTCCCTTTCCACGCAGAACGTGGCCGTACCATCGTAGCTTCGCGCATCTTCTTGGCTATCGGCGCGACACCGAACTTCTGCCGAATGACATCGTTTCGGATGTGGTCCATGCGCGTGACTCCAGCCGTCCAGCGCAGCATCTTCATCTCCATGACGCTGAGGCGCGTTTCAACTTTCTTGGTCGCAGGCCAACACTCAGCGCCGTACATCGCTACTGGCCGCACGACTGCTCTGTAGATCTTCGACATCAAGCGCTCCGGTATCTTCCTATCGCAGAGCACCCTAGTCGACAAGCGCCACTTGGACTAAGCTGCACTCACGCGTCAATTCACTTCAATTATCAGTTTGCCGTCAGACGTGAATGCTGATCCCAGGTACTTAAAGACCAAAGTCCATGGGAGCTCGATGCCGTTAACCTTGATGGAGCTCGACTCAGTAACGTCCGTCGTTAGATATTCGGTCTTCTTCACGTTCAATTTGAGTCAAAGTCAAACCGCTCCAAACGATCAAACCAAGCTTGAACCTCTCGCTCGAGTTCACCTTTATCTTCGTTAGCGAGCATTACGTCATCAGCATAAAGCAACGTCCAAGGGACGGCCTTTTGAAGATCTCGTGTAACGGCGTCCATCACGACAACAAAGAGGAGTGGGGAAAGCGCAGAACCCTGGTGTACCCCGACAGAGATGGGAAACTCCATCGAGGTTCCAGCTGCAGCTTGAACTCGGCTCTTTGGACAAGAGTAGACAATTCGCACCCACTCTATGAGCTCTTCAGGAACTCCATGTCGCAAGGCGTACCATATCATTTCGCGTTCAAAGGCCTTCTCCAAGTCGAGGAAGGCGATTTGCACCGGCTTTTGTTTCTCGCGATGCTTCTCTATCAGGAGGCGGATGGCGTGTATGGCATCAATGGTGCCACAGCCAGCCACGAAACCGCACTGATTGCTGGAAAGCTGGACGATGTCACGAATTCGTCCGTCGACAATTCGCTAAAAGATCTTCATGCTGTGCGAAAGCAAATGAATTGGTCGGTGGTTGGAGCAGTCTGCAGAACAGTCCTTCTCCTTCCAAATCGGAATCGTCGTACTTTGGCGCCAACACTCAGGGGCTTTTTTCCTCGCCACAACCTGATTAAAGAACTTCGCCAACCACTCAGCAGGGTACCAAAACTTCGACTTCCACAGTTCTGCTGCCACGTTGTCGGGCCCAGTCGCTTTGCCTGGCCTCATCTTCTTCAAAGCCGCTTCAGTCTCCTCCACGGTGATCTTCTGGACGGGGCCGTGGGTTGGAGCCGAGGGGATGGCTGAATGAGGAAATTCTACTGTAGAGATTTCCTCAAAGTAATCGCGCCATCGCTTCAATGCCTTCTTGCGGTCCATAAGAAGATGGCCGTTCTCATCATTGATACCGAAGAACTTCTCGATGTCCTCGGTCTGGCGATGGCAATTCTTTGCGAGTTGGTACAGATACCGCTCACCATCGCGCGACTCAAGCTTCTCGTTGATATCTCCATAATGAGTGGCTTTGACATATGTATTAATGCGTTGATTTGTGGATTTTATTCCCTGGAAAGGTTTACCTTCGCTGACGAAGCTCGGTTTTCCTGGTTGTTCACATCGAAGTTGATCGATCCCCCATAGCAGAAAGCTGTGCAATTGAATGCATTGCTGATGATTTGAAGTTGAAAATTACAGTGTCGACGTGTTCGTTTGGTATGCAGATTATCAAATGCGATTGATCTTGACAGTTTACTGGAGCAGAGGATCCGCAGTCATCAGAACTACAGTCACGGTCAGGTGTGACCGGCCAAGGCTTGTGTAACTGCCCGATATAACCGATGCGGTGACTGAGCAGGACCCATGACTTGGTGTTGAAACCATCCGTATTCCTGAGCATTTGTTGATCGTCGCCTCCACTGTAGGAAATGTATCTTGATTCACTGCGAAAGAGCAAAGACATACATTTCTGGCGAAGGTGTAGCTGAACTTTTGGGCGTCCTGGATAGAAGCGCACTGAAGTTGGCATAAGATGCCCTGATACAAAACGCTTTGTGATGACTTTTCCACTGGTTATGAACGTCGATGCTAGTAAGTGCATCTGTGGGCCGTTGATGCTATTGTGATAGCCTAGCGTTGTTTCGTCGGTCCGTTTTTTTTGCAGGTTTAGTCGCACTGTATTCGTTTCCGTGCGTCCATTGTGTTGTACATTTAGATGAGCATCCATGGCAAATTCCCATATTGGCAGTTGAACACTGTGTAGATTGTCGGGACATACGTAGTATCGCTAGAACAGGCAGCTTGCAGGAGAGAAGAAGCATCCTCAAGAGTTTAAGCACCCACAACTGGCGGCACAGAAGGTTATCTGCTGTGATTGTTTGTCGGTTGGTCTTGTTTTGTCACATGCTCTATTGCTGCAACTTCCAGCAAATCAACATTTGTGCACGGATTCCGAATAGAAGTGATGGTCTTTTGTAAAGAACTCGGTTTTCTTTTGACACGTGAAATAGATTTTCTCAAGTCGAATAGAACGATTGCTGAGTCGTCTCTGATTTTTAGTGCCAAGCACGTTTTTTGGTTGATTGGTTGCAAGGTTGTGATGGTAGCTTGATTGATGGAACACGTGTTACAGTTTCCGCGTTGAACACGTTCTTCGTCAATTGCCTTAATTGAAACAACACCGAAGCAGGATACCCTTGTTTTTATCGAGATCATCAGAGTCGTGAAAAGAAGTTTCCTTCGATGTCCTTTATAGGCTGGAAGGTTTTACTGATTTGATGTGATCTTGAAAATCGCTTTCTTCAGAAGCCGGAGTAGTAGGATGCAGGGAAGACGGAGGAGGAATTGTGTTGTTCGGAGCGTTGGCTGAAGTAGGGTGATGATGAAGAGGAACAGAATTGCAACTCCAGCAGCTATGGCTATTCGACTTCGCGGCCAACAGTGAGGATTGTAGAATTGTTCCAAGCAGATCCTGTATTCTAGGGGTTTGCCACTGTACCATAACTATTCGAATAAAGAGAAGAAAGCCTTCACACTTACTTGAGCCATACGTCCGTTAGTGAAGCTTCCGTATTTTCTTTCTCCACGTCTCCCTTAATTTTTCAAGAATTCTCCCGTGAGTGCCATTTGTCGGACGTTAATGTGCTCGAAGCGATACTTCGCTTGAGTTTATGTAGAGTGAAATGCGTGACAGAAACCTCATAAAGCGGTGGAAGGCATAACATTTACAAGCATGTGGAGACGATGATTAATGCTATGACACTTTGAGCCGTCTTGCTATTACTACTGGCTGTTACTACTTGTAAATTTCTGTCCGCACAGAACTATGTTATTAAAGCTAGAAGACTCAAACTGTCGTATCGTACCATCAATCACCACCCTTTGTTGGACAATAATGCAATATTGGCTTCTTTGGGGAAAACGCCACATCTCAATTATCATCATGTATTCCTCCAAATGTTTTTGTCGTCCACCGATTCATGAGGTTTCTCCCACACATTTCTCTCTATATAAACTCAAGCGAACTATCGCTTCGAGCACATTCTCCGACAAATGGCACTCACAGCAGAATTCTTGAAAAATTAAGGGAGAAATGGAGAAAGAAAATACGGAAGCTTTACTAACGAACATATGGCGCAAGTACCAGTACAACGCTTCCTAGCAAATTGCCTAACGTCCTAGAAACAAACGTTGTACTGTGCGTTAGGTGATACTTCCCTGTAAGCACAATACGTTGATACTTCGAGCCGTTTGAGCGGCAGTCCAGCTCAGTTTGAACTCGTATAAATTTGTCGATGAAAATCGCAATTAGGCAGTACAGAGACTGAAAGTAAAAAATATTTTTCTAAATCCAAATTATTTTTTTAAATAAGCGACTTGAATTATATTCAGTATACATATTTCGAAAAACTCATATAATAAGCTTTCCAGCAATGTGTGATACCTCGTGAACATGTCTTAGTTTATTTAAAAAAATAGTGTTGAAACCAACAAAACAGAAAATCTGCACTTCTTTTGCTCTAGGATAGTAAATACTGAAGCAGAAGATACGTAGAAAAGCGACAATCTGATAAGTGCTGGTGTGGAGCAGTATTTGTCGTTGCGGCATATAGTCGGGATCAATGCGGCTTTGTAGCTGGCTGTGGCACCATTGATGCCATACACGCCGCTCGCCTCCTGTAAAAATCAAATAAAAAATCACAGCGATAAACAGAAGCCAGAGCATAATAGACGGTGAATTGGATGCCGAATCTCATAATTCGGGCAGGTTTTTCCGAGGCGGCAAAAGGATTATAAGAATGGTAGCGTTTTTGAAAAGCCCCGTATCTTGAGATTATTCAGGCAAAAATAGCATTAACAGGAACGCATTTTCGAATGATCCAAATAATTGTTTTTCTTTGGATCCCATATTGAATATCTGTAACGGACATCAGATTTCTGATCAAAATCAGTTATGCGAAATCCGGCCTGGCATGTGCATGGTTTTATGATCCAGATTTTTTAAAGGTGTCATTGTTCGCAAAATCATTTTAACCGGTGTTCGAAAAAAAGTGACTGGTCCGAATTAGCCGAATCCGCTTCGGATCCAATGTCTAGTGTACCACCTTCGTTAACTTGGAGAAGGCTGTCGGTCGCGTACCTCGTGGAGTGATATGGTGCGCTCTGCTACACTATCTATTTAATGATTAATTTATTGTTGGTGTCGGAACCGATACAAAATAAAACACTCAACAATATCCCGTACCCATGTCGAACGACAGGCAAGCGCATTTGCATAGATCTCGGATGGATGAAATAAAACTCAATGAGCAATCAGAGGAACGGAGATCTTTAAAACTTATACTACTTTACTTTGATACTTTGGTCGTCGTTCTGTCGACTGGAGGTCTTCTCAGTGGGGACCACAACTCTTCCGGACCGCTCGATCTCTGACTGCAGTGAGGCAGACTCCGCTCTCTGAAAGATCTTGAGAATGAGTCTGCCCATCGCGTTGGCGGTCGTCCTAGTGGCCTCTTATGGTCTGTCGGGAGCCATTCTGTGACACGGAGACTCCACCTATTGTCTTTTCGTCTAAGCAGGTGTCCGGCCCAGCGATATTTGGACTTCTTCATGCACTGCAGCGGGTGGCGCTAATTGCGACTTCTCCCGTAGCTCCGAGCTTCGTAGGCCTTCTTGCCATTGCTGACGAAGGCTTGTCCTCAGAAGACATCTCTCCAGACGATGCGTAGTTTGCATTGCTCTGGCGATTGTCTTGTGGATGGGATAGGTTTCCGTCCCGTAATACATCGCAGGCAGTACAGAGGCGTTGAATATCGAGGCCTTGAGGCCGGCATCCTTGACCTGATCAGTGACTTCGCGAATCGAACTGAAGGCTGCCCATGCTGCGCGTCTCCTGCGGGCGATTTCAGGAGCGAGGTTGTTATCCATGTTCAGCTCTCTTCCCAGATAGACGTAGAAGTCGACCTGTTGTAGAGCGACTCCATTTAACCTTACAAGTCGCGGGTCACATCACTGGTTGACCATAAATTGCGTTTTGGACATATTCATGTCCAATCCAATCTTCATACCTGCCACATTGAGCTTTTCCTCGACCTCTGCCGTGCTGGTAGAGATGAGAACAATATCGTCGGCGAAGCGAAGGTTTCTGATCCGTTTACCGTCGACAAGGTAGCCTTTATCGTCCCAGTTCAAGTCCTTTATGGCATCCTGGAGTGCCGCTGTGAACAGCTTAGGAGAAATCGTGTCTCTCTGCTGTACTCCTTTGCCGATAGAAATTTTAAGCTTGCGATCGAACAACTGGATGGTGGTCGATGTGTTCGAGAAACATTCGTCGAGAAGTCGGATGTAGGGCGATGGTATACCAGCATGCACAAGTGCGTTCAAAACGGCGTTGATTTCCACAGAGTCGAACGCTTTCCTGTAATCCACGAAGACAAGGACAAGTGGGAGGTGGTATTCGCGGCTCCTCTCGATGAGTTGTGAGACAGTCTGAATATGGTCCATGCAGGAGAAATCCTTGCGAAACCCTGCTTGCTCCACTGGCTGATACTCATCCAAGCAACGCTCCATACGATTGAGCAGTATCTTGGTGAAGATCTTGTGCACAACCGAGAGAAGACTGATGGTTCGATAGTTGTTGATATCCTCCTGCTGACCTTTTTTGAAGATTAGAACTGTTTTCGACTCCTTCCATGAGTCCGGAATCCTACCAAATCGAAAGTAGTGGTTGAAGTGCTTGGCAAGAAGTGAGCAGAGGGCACTGCCACCCGCATGAAGGAGGTCAGCAAAAATGCCGTCCGATCCGGGGGCAGTGCCTGGCTTCATCCTTCTGATCGCATGAGCAACTTCTGATTCCAGAATGGGAGGTACTTCCTCAGCTGGTGGCATCAAGAATTTCGGGACAGTGCTGGAAGAACGAAACAAATCTGTGTAGAATTCTTGAACAATGGCCTCCATCGCTCTTCGAGACGTTTGCGTTGTTCCATCCTTATCCACAAGGGGTGACATTATTGCCTTCTGATCGCAGAGATCTCGTTTGCAGCGCTTTATGCTTGAACCTCTTCCAGCGGCTTCTAACAGCTTCAATCTTCTGTAGGCTTGAATGGACTCCTTCACTGCAATTCGACAGGCCTTCGAGATGGTGACTTTTTTTTCAGATGGGAAGCATTAGGATCCAGTTTAACAGCTCTTCTTTGCTCCAAGAGCTTAATCGCATATGTGTTGAGTCTTGAAGGGTGATGTGGCTCCGCGAGAGCTGCCAGCACATTTCAACAGCCCTTGGGGAGAAGGTCGTAGTCTTCCGATAGATCTTCAAGAAGATTCCAATCATATGCCTTTATCGCATATTCCAACTCCTCAGACTTGAATGTGGGGATCCTCACCGGTGCCGGTTTATGAGTGTCACGCTTGAACATCCTCTTTTTGAGAGTCAGCTTCGCACGGACAAGACGGTAATCCGAGCCGGTGTCAAATGAAGGCAGCACGGAGACGTCGAACAGAATCCAGCGTCTGTTTGTAAGAACATGGTCGATCTCCGAACGTGTTTCTCCATTTGGGCTTTCCCAGGTCCATCGTCGGTTTGAAGGCTTTTTAAACATAGAATTTTCATGGTAGAGAAGGCACGCGGATAGGAAGTCTATCAGGCACTCTCCTTTTTCGTTCCTTGAGGAAGTTCCATGTGGTCCTAGCCTCCATTCGTCGTGATCATTCGTACCGACGATAGCGTTAAAGTCACCAACAACAACTTTGTAGTAGCTCTTCTCGTCGTAAATTGGAGCATTTCCATTTATGATGGAGATGGCTCCTTGATCTTTGGTTTCCAGACGAAGAACAGCTACTCGCAGGCTGATGATCTTGTAAGAGTCTACTAGGTGGTGCACTGTCGATTTGACGAGAAATCCAACTCCGCCAATATTCTTTCTGTCCACCTTTGCTCCGATAATGAGAAGCTCGTTGTGGTCGGTCCTTCTTATGGTTTCCGTTCTCCCTTTCTTTCCTGCAGGGCGATAACGTCGTATTCTGTAAAGCAGTGTCCGAAGATCCTGCTCAGATGCGATCGAACTACAGTTATAAGTGCAGACGAATAGGCAGTTTCCGTGTCGTAGTGGGAGGGAGTTTCCGGTAGTCCGATTCCAATGACGTCCTGATAGTTTAACTCCGAGATTAGATGGCCCCTCGCCGGAGATGGGTGCAACCGACGTCGCAGAATTTCACTTCCGGCACGCGGAGGACTGGGGCGTGGGTTTAGTTGTTTGAGCCATGGCGGTGGTCTGGTTACTCACATGTTCCTAGCCAGGGATACACGAGAGCCGCCCATACACGACAAATCATGTACTGCATGACCATTTGTGCCGCCAGGCATCACGAAATGATGTTCACCCCTTCACCGCGATGAGGTGGCACATGAAGGGGTGAAACTGATACTAGTTCTAAAAGTGAAAAACTTGACCAACGTTTAGCTGATGGAGTTGAAAAGTGAAAGCTTTACAGAATAAAAGTTTTACATCAGCATCTCTTGTGAAGTAGTGATAAAGAAATCGGTGATCCTTAGTCTGGACAAGCCTTTAAGCATTTTATTTATTAGATCGTCGCATATGAAATGGCCGATTTTTACTGAAAACTTTGACAGATTCTTACCGGAAACAATTTTATTATTCAAAATGAGCATCGTTACAATTAATACACTTCTTCTAACGCGACAGTAGCTTAGACATCCCGTCTTTATAAAAATCAGAACTACGAGAATTGATAAAACATAAGAAGTCATTTTTGACATCATCTCAATTGCTGAAATTTTTATCCTTCACATGACGGTCTAAATGATTGAAAAAATGGTAAGCGGTTGGGAACAGATCTGGTGAATGTGCTGGATGTGGCAGAGTTTCGTGTTCCAATTGGTCCAGTTTCTGAACAACAATTTTTGAAACCACGCCGGTTGTTATCCAATAGGAATGGGCCTCTTCGATTGGCCGAAGCCAATTGTTTCTCAGTCAACTTCTGGTGCATCACTTCAATTTCGGTACAGTACTTCTCCGCTGTGATACCCTTTCCAGATTTCATGAAAATGTAGTGGACTATACTAGCCATTGTCCACCATACGGTCACCATAGTCTTCTTTGCATGGAGACTTGGTACCCGCATCAAGAATGGGCGGAATTTCTGTCTTCTGGGAAATTGACCAAAAAATTGGTCAGAAAACAGAAAATACTAGAAAATTGTATCATGGAAATCCATTAAAAAGCAGAATCATATAATCAAACAGAATCATAGAATTTTTCCAAAATAGTGTTCTAGAGCACTATATTTATGTTTAATTCTAGATTTTACATGGCAAGCATATGGCGTCTTTGGATGTGCTTTTGTAGTAATTGCGCCACATACTCATGAGCTATGCTGCTTTGTTTGCCTGATTGATTGTGTAAGTGCTGCTGACAAGGAGTTTATTCATAGGATATTTTTCGACTTTCATAATTTAGCCTTGCATTCTTTTCGGTATAACAGCAGTTTGGACCATCTACGATCACTGAAAATTTTATATTAAAGTATAAAACTAGCGTTCTGAGGATTACTTTTATGCATTAACTAACCACTTGACCTAGAGTTACTGTGGTGAGGATTATTGTCCACCTCTGGTTTAAAAATTCAAAATTGTTGGCCGGTCATTCCCATTGATAACTTTTTCCTTTGGCGAAGCTACTTCTCTAACTCTGAATATTGCCCAGCTTTTAGTTGTCAAAAATTAGAGACGGAAAAATTTTAGTTAGCTTTGATTTTTCTGATATAGTGATACAGTAGTGATACACGAAATACTTCATGAATCACCTATGGTCCCGTTGTCATAGCGTTGTTCAAGCAGGCACCAGCAGCTTCTTCATACGCCCGTGTGCGTGCCAGAGTGCTCCAGTGGATTCTTTTCACTCGAGGGACACGAAGAGCGTCATATCGGTCGTTCAGGGCTTTCACGCCTCAGAGACCTGGGCTATACGAAAACAGGATGAGCACGGGATCAGCGAAAAAGGTTAGAATAATTATTTGTTCAGTGAAACATTTAGTATAACTTTCTTTGAAGTTTTAATTAATCTACCCAATAAGTGAACACCTTGTTTGAAATTTCATAAAATTTTTATTTTGCAAGAAAAACAATGGCTTAACGCTTGCTTTAAAAGGCAGAACGACAGCCTTTTTTAAGAAGTCCGACCAACGCGTTGGTGGGCGTCCTGGTGTTCTCTAGACATCCCGCGGAATCCAGTTGGTGATGGCTCTCGTCCAGCGGGTGCCTGCAAATCGCATTACGTGGCCGGCCCACCTGATTTTCGACGATTTGGCCCTGCGATAGCGGCTCTAATCTTCGAACGGCGACGAAGCTCGGAACTCCGGAGGCCTTCTCTCACTTGCGTGAGTCGTGTCACTCCGAGCATCGTTCTCTCGATTCCACGCTGCGCGACGCTTATCGCGCGTTCATCCTGCTTTCGCATAGCCCAGGTCTCTGAGGAGTATGTTAGGGCAGGAAGAACAGTGGAGTCGAATATCTGGGAACGAAGTCGGACGTTCTTCGTTTGCTTCGCGAATTCAGCGCCGCTCTCAAAAGCTCCTCCAGCCCAGCTCTAGCGCTGTGTCGTTGACCTTACCATGCTGATTTCGCCACCCAGATACGCGTAGCTGGAGCATTCGAAGACGGTCATTCCGTTGAGCGAGAATGGGGCATCAGAAACTTGTCTGTTCCTTATGAACATCACCTTCGAAAGATCCAGCCGCAGTCCAACGTTCCCACCATCGATGTCGGCCAGCATTCGCCGTCTGGCTGATGTTCGGTGATATGAGCACGATGTCGTCAGCGAAGCGAATATGGTGCAGCTGCCGGCCGTCTATCTTCACTCGTCGTTCCCATTCTAGTTGGCGCATGACGTTTTCGAGGGTGGCGCAGAACAGCATTGTGGATATGGTATCCCCTTCCCCTCTCTTCCGTTGATGACGACGTCTTTGTAGACTGGTGAGATCTTGGTCGTGGATCCACTGTACAGATCTCGAAGGACTCTAATGTACCGAGTTGGAACACCCTGAGTAGAGCTCCGACGACCGGTTCCCTTCTGACGGAGACGAATGCCTTCTTCAGGTCGATGAAAATCCTCTCCGAAATCCTCTGCTTGTTCGCATGGCTGTCCTTCGTCCAGGGTTCTACTAGTCCTATTCAGGATGACTCGAATGAACAGCTTGTAGATTACGGACAGCAGGCAGATCGGAATGTAATTGCCAATGCCGTGCAGTCGCCCTTCTTGTACTGCAAGACGGTTCTGCTGTTCTTTCACTCAGAAGTAATATGACATGTAGTATGAGGAGAACAATAATATAATGGAGAGGGTATATGCGTGACCCTATTCTATATTTCTATGCATTCAAGGAACTCTCACTCAAGAACTGTTGTGCTGACTGACAGCCCCTTCAATCACGATCTCGTGTTGTTCTATGGAACATCAAGCCAGTACACAGCATCTTTAGCCTGCTGCGAAGAAACTGTGAGCTGTAAAGTGCATTGGTGAGTTGGCCTGAAAACTTTTAGCTGCGCGGAAACTTGGCCACTTACAGAAAAAGATATTCTGCGAGAAGAACAGGAATATAGATTCTGGCGCAGCGACTAATACTCAACGAATCTCTGCACAGCTTTACGATATATTACGAGAGTGTCTATAAACTCAAGCAATGGGGTTGGAAAATGCAAACAGTGGTCAGTGAGGGTTATCGTGTTCGGTACTCTAAAAGGTTGGTTTCTTACCAGTGGGACCATTACGTTGGACGTCAGCTGTGAAGCAGAGTTCATGAGTAATGATGCATATTTCGAATGTCGAGATTCCTGAGATATCTGCGTCAACATTTACAAATTGCTGATTGTATTGAATTTGGACTGTACTAAAAATTGCTATTAACGCTTGTAAATTAAAATGCTGGCCCACGACTACATTTCTAGTCATACAAAAAGATTTGCTACTGGAAAAACGGACATATGGGAAGAATAATTAGGCCGTCTGATAATTTTGAAGTTTTCTGTCTTCTGATTTTCTGACTTTCTGTTTTCTGGCATTTTCTGCTCTTCTGTTCTCTGATGTCTGTTTTCTCACGAAGGTGATTTTCTGTTTTCTGGAGAAATTGTCAAAATTTCCGCCTATCCCTGTTCGGCATCTCCTTGGGGCTCTCAATGTTGTGTACAGCGACGACGATTGTCATAAGGGATCCACGTTTCGTCGCATCTCACGATCCTGTCCGAAAGGGCTCCCCTAGATTGCGAGCCTCAACGAAACACAGGTGCGATCTGCTTCCACCATGGCTTTGAGTTCGTCGTCGTTAAGGAGTGATGGCGGTCTACCTCGGTCTTCATTTTCGACTCTCGAAACCTTTCGAACCAGTGGCGAATTGTGCGTTCCTTAGCGAAATCCTCCCCAAATGCAGCGTTGATGTTACAAGCTGCGGCCGCGACGCTGTGTCCACTTTTCCATTCATATAAGTAGAGCACCGAATATCACGTTGATTCGTACTGTAAAAACAGCGTCAAGAACTCCAAGAACTCGTCAGGATGCATTTATGTCACAAAACTATTAACAGTAAGAAAGCGGAGATTCTACGCTTTCAAAACCTATATACAATGTCTGCAATGGAAATATTTCTAGCCAGAAAATCGACCAGAAATCGAGGTAGCAAAATTGGTGCAACGACCTAATGTGTATTTATTCAAGGTTAACTCACTAGTGTGCCACAAACAAAGCACACTATTAACATAACACAACAGCGCCATGCTAAATTTTTAATATAACCAAAAGAGGCACACAAACATTTGTCTAAATTCCTAAAGTAATTGAATTGTTTAGTCTGTAAGTATCAGCAAATGTTTTTCCCTTCCTTTCTCTATTTCGCCAACCTTTTTAGAAACGAAGAGCTTATAGAAAAAATATACATCCTAATTTGAAACAAATATTGTTGATTGAGGTATTAGTGAATCCTTGAACAGTATTCATTGTTAAGCCTGTTAATAAAACGAAGTAGCTATAAAAGCCTATTTTACATGCCATAAAGAGGTCGAAACTTTTCTCCTCTACTCCAAAGGATAGAGAGCATGTAATTTGTTAGGAGTTTGGGATTTCAGAACTATGTGGAGCGACAAAATTGGATGCTCACAAGACGATCATAGCTCGATGGGTTTTCCGAATATGGAAAAATCCACTATCGTAAAATAGAAGAAAAATTATTCAACTGATTTTCTTTAAGTGTTTTAAGGGGTAAAGAGTAAAGGCGTTTTTGATACTTTCCAGAGCAAGAATGTCCTTCTTCTTATAGGGGCTGGAAATGGCAAAAAACATCGTGGCGTTCATGAGGAACTCACAGATTGGGTCCCCTATACTCTTGCCCAAAGAGTCGAGTTCAAGTTGCAGTTGGAATCTCGATGAAGTTCCCCATTTCTGCCGAAGTACATCAGCGCTTTTCGCCAGGTGTGCTACGACAATGCGGAGACATAGTTGCCAGTCTCGGGGAGAGGGGAATAAACCTAGTCAGTGCGGCGTATACCAGCCGGGCTTTCTCTGAGCTTAAATAAACAAAAGTAGACAGAAACAAAAACAGTGCTGCATGTGCATGCTGCAGTCTGAGTGTTTTTCAAACTTTGATCATAAATATTTAGGAATCTTTTATACGATTTGGGATCGTAGCAAGCTCGTAGTCAGTAATTGGAGAGAGAGGAAGTGAATATGGCGGCAGCAGTACGAAAAGAAAGTAGACAGAAAAAGAGATTTGCGTGTTAATGCTTCTGTGCCGTTGATCACCATTACACCATCAATAAGCTGAAACGATGTGAGAGAGCGAGGAGAATGTATGAAATGTTGAGAATAAGGAGACAAGACAATGAGTAGTGCTACGAGCTGAGAAATTTAATGACGGTTCGAAAAGCACTCATATAATTGACAGCAACAATACATATTACTACTCTTAAATATCTTTAATGCAAGTTATCCTTATCTGCCGATGCCTTCTTGGAATTTGCGAATGTGAATGTTGCTGTTTTAAAAAAGCAGGAAGCGAGATAGTAGATCAGAGCAGAATTTGCCGATGCGAAGTCCATGGGAGAAAGATCCACTGGTTCACTAAAAAACAGTATGCTAAAAGCAATTCTCATTGAAATTGAGATCGCCCCGAAAGGCAAGATTCAATAACCTTCGTCTGAAAACTGAGCCCGATTGGGCTTGGATGGCTTCGATGGATAATAGACGAAACCATCTTGCGCACCAGTAAAACACAATATTGAACAGCTTATCTATGCCAGTGCGTTGGATTCTACGGTAAGAGATGCAAAGTCTATTTCGCCTAGAACTAGCGGACCGAAAAACCCAGTAACTTGCTCGCTGAGAGATTCACCTCGTTCCTGATAATGCGGAAGCAAAAGACCAGGTCAAATATTAGCCTACGCACTTGAAGTGACAGCAGTTTGAAATGCCTCAGACGATTTTCATAGCTAGGGAGGAGGAGGCGATCCGTAGGATTCGAACAACGGTACCATAAAAGTCTTGTAAAGAGCTTCTGTATTTTCTCGATTTTGAGCACATAGTTTCTTGTTCTGGGGCTCCATAAAGGTGAGCAATATTCCAAGTGAGGCAATACGTATGACTTGCATAAGCGAAGCAATATTGCAACATCAGAACATTTAACATTCTGAAAAATCAGTTGATGATATTGATATACACGTTGATGATATTCTGAGCGGACAATGCGTCGTGGTATGGATGAGATGGAACGTATGGATGAGGATCAAGTGCCAAGCGCCGGGAACCAGAAGACGTGCTGCAGACATCGTTCAGATTCAGAGTAAACGGGACCATTAGGGGTCAGAGAAGAGGAGACCAGTAGAGCTGAGTGTGCGGTAAAGGGTTCAGTAAAGGGAGACCAGCGCAAGGAAACCACTGGGGAGAGGGGGGGGGAAGAGAAGTAAAAGAGGACCAGCGAGGACCAGAATTTTCTCTCAATATCGTTCTAAATGTCATGTTTCTGAAGACGTGCTACAGACGTCGTGCCACGTGTGTCGGGTGCAGAAGGCGTTGCATAGACATCGTAGTAACATGGTGACAGTTGCGTCGGAACTTAGCAAATGTGCCACGTACGTTTTGCAGCATTCGTCGGGATTGTGAACGCGTGGCAGAGACGTAATATGACGGTCGTTCAGATGAAGATGACATAAAACAGATCAGACTTCACGCGGCACGCGTGGAATTTTCAGAAAAGCAGGAATTAAAGGGTATTATTACCGTTGGACATTAAATGGTAGGGATGGTCGACCAATATTGATTGATATTTTTGCTTCTGCACATTAAGGATTAAGATTCTCACGATCCGCTTCTTGCCACGTAGAATGTGTACGTATATAAGCACCACGAATCATGCAGGAGTATCATTCTTGTTCGACCAATAAAGTGTTCTTCAAATCGACGTCCTCTCCAGCAAAGCTGGAGTTTCCCCACAATTTTGGCAATTAAAGCTACGCTTAAAACGAAAAAACGAGGGGCTGACGCCAAAGTTTACGAGGATAATGGAAAGCAAAAAAAAGAATAAGGAATATACCTACATCGAGGTTCCAAAAAGATGTATGTACAAATATAAAATTAATTATGCTTTTTCAGCATATCAGAGAATTTTTTTAGGAAATGTTGGCAGACATCGAGAAAAAGGAGGAACGCATCGAATTAAAGCAACTCAACGTTCCTATTCCGAACACAAGATGCGGTGCCGGCGTTCCGCCAATGAAAAACTCAAAATACCACCAGCCACAGCCACCACCATTACCGGAAAACGACTACGAGGGAAGAGCAGGACGAGCAGGGACCTAGCATCCTGTGTGTTTTCTGCAGCGAGCAGCACTTCGCGTCGGAGTGCACTGGGTATCCTACCCTCATAGAGCGTCAAACCCAAGCCCTGAAAAGGAAAAAGTGCATTAGGTGCCTTTTTAATGCAAACCATCTGGTGTAACCATGTGCAGAACCAAATCCATACTGCAGTAGATACAAGCGCACCCAAAAGTACTGTACACATCACACGGCTTTTTGCCCGAACCAGTTTAGGACCTACCCCAATTAATTGGAAATTATAATTTTTGTGGAAAATGGGTAATTTTGGTAATTTTGGTAAGATTTTTTTAGAAAATGCTCGTTGTGTGATTGTAATGGAAATTTACCGTAGTGCTAGTCTTGGAGTATGTTATATTACTTTTTACATGGAAATCGAGGTAATAAAATTTGGTAGTGGAAATAGTGTAAGGCGAAACAGTGGCACGTCTTCTCGATTCGTCCTCAACTCCGTACAACAACTTTGGGCCGTACAGCGTCCACGTCGGTCATTCGTCGTCGATGTTGATTCAAATTTTTCGATTGTACTAGTCTATTGTGATTTAACAGTGGATAGAAGTACTTAGTAGAATTCAGCCTGTTATTTTAAATTTACCGAGTTGTTTCCTTTATTAAATTTGGAAAGCTAAATCCCAGAAATGGCATCATACAAACGATACCTTTAGAAAATCAAGAATAAGGAATAAATATGGTAAAAATAGATAATGATATACCCCTTAAAAAGTCTAGTGGGGAGGATGCTTCAAAAAATGGTAGCTTGTCGCATAAAAATAACTTTTGGCCTTGGGAGTGTCGTGACCCTTGCGGATCACGATGTTCAATCGCAACTCCGCCCACTTTTTTACGGATAAAAGCAGAGGCATGGCGCTGAAGGGGAAATCGGCTTCTCCTTTGCATCGCGGATTGGTGCTCAGCTGTTCGCCTACGGTTGACAAGTTTTTCCCCCGCCTCCTCGATGAGTGGTCGTCGGAACCTCCAACTTGTGACTTCACCAGCGGACCCACTAGGAAGCCTATACGGGTAGGAAAAGTAATGATAAGGGAAATGGAGATAGGTAGAAGGGAAAGGAAAGGGTGAAAGGAACAAACTCGTTAACGCATGGTCGATTGCAGTTGTGTAGAGTATGAATGTGGTATGATTATTGTTGGGTTTAATAAAAATATGAAATGAATTGTGTGTAATGTATATAAAAATAAGGTAAATTAATAAAAGAACCACCAAAGTATATGGAACCGTGATGCAGTTCCAAAAGTGTAGAAGAGTGTCCAATTCGACGTGAAAGTGGTAAGTGTATACAAAAATATAAATTTAGGTGATATACCCTTATACATGTGTTCATTTTCGTATCAGGATGATCATAAATGTCACCAACTTTAGCTACTTTGTTCCATCTTCATTGCTGGAATATCACGCTGGTTTAATGGAGATCCTCTTCAAAGAAGGATTGTTTCATGAAGTAGCCATCTCAAAGTTTCTTCACAGTGTAGTACACAAAAGGTAGTTCACACAGTTTCTACTGTCTAGTAGTAATAGTTCGTCGTTGCGTTTTTGCCGTTATTAACACGCTCTACATCAATAATATGATTTTAGCCTAAATGCCACTCAGTACGATTTGCTGTACGGTAAAGGTGGTCGTGGCGCCTGGCACAGAAATTACCACGAAAAGCTCTTTATGATGCATCCCATAAAAATCAGCAGATTCAAAGAGGCAAACATACGACGTCTGTAAGATGCTGCCTCTATGCACTTCTAGCGACTACAGCGTCGTGAATTTCTAGGTTCTGCGCCACAGTCCTGTCAACGTTTCAGCGGAATCTTTTAAGAATCAACGGAGTAGGAGTAAGGCAACAATACTGTACCGCAGTAAGCGTAAGTCACTTGTGAGTTTCGCTTTTATGCAAGAAATGTTTATTTACTAAATCGGTCAGGATAACATGGCACAGCTGGAATATCTAGAGGAAGCTGCAAATTAAACAGGCTAGGTATAACCAGGGCAGATTGATATTCAAATAGGCACCTTTTCGATATAAGCTATAAGGGAATGCTTTGAAGCGCATGTCTGAACGGCAGAAGTGAGTCATCTGGAAAGAATCTCCACCCTTCAGCTGGTAGAGAACTGCGTTTCTTTTGGTCAAGTCGAATTCGTTAGATCAAATTGCATGAAAGGACTGTTCTAGTCAGCATACTTTTACCAATGGGCCACCAGTCGACTTATTCCATCAGCGAAAAAATTAGGTGGTCGAGATTCGACAAAGTCGACGAAAGCTGTTTTGTTTCCTATTATTATACAGAATCCATTTTTTATCACAAGTGATGCTTCGATCCAATATGATAGTGAATGCGATATGATAGTGATATGTCGTTGCCGATCACCAGCTGCATGTTTGCCGCAGTTGACTGTAATGCCATTGAAAGCTGAATGTGATGAATTACTTCACTTATATCTGCAGAATGCACAAAACTAGCTTAGAATGGTAGGTTACCTTTCCTATGTATTAAGAAAAAGGCTCAACTATTTTGCATACTCATCCTTACCGAAGTTGCCAATCGAAACTCGATTTTTGACACCTTTTCCCATATGCCCTTCAGTTTTTCCTCGACTGCGGATGGTGGTCCCAAGGGAAGAATAGGATGCAGCTCTAGTGGGAGATCGAAATGCTCCTTTTCTTCCTCTGCTTCCGGGTTTTCTTCAGCTTCCGGGCTTTCCTCAGCTTCCGATTTTCCTCGTCGGGAGCGGGCCCTTGGTCAGGCACCACGTCGGGTACATGGAGCTTGTCGCTCATGGTTGCTTCGCGTATCTGAAATTTACTATGTCTTATTACCTATTCCCGAATGTTGATTCGTACGAGAATGAGGTAAACTGATTGCGGTAGGATCACAAAAAAAGGATTTTATAGAGTATGGTCTCAATATAGATTACTCATAAATTTTTAGTGCTTCGAAATTTTTTTCCAAAGGTCCTATTAAAAATGTTTCCAGCGAAGATTTTTTAGCGCAGGACAATAAAAACGAGAGGAAGACAAATATAGGGAGAAAATAATGAGAGGAGGTCAAATTATAGAGAGAATAAGTTGGATATAATCAAGAAAGTAGAATTTTATAGAATAAAGAGAGGGTGAAACGAGAGAAAAGAGATAAGATGAGGAGATCGGGAAAACCTAATGTAGAGATAGAGAGAGGGTAAGTAAGGAGAGTAAAAAGGGAGTAAAAAGTAAAAAGGAGATAAATAAAAAATAGATCGTATTGAAAAGTTAAAATAAAATATGGAGAGAACGACAAATGGACCTAAGAGCAAAAAAGAGCTAGTCTAGGGAGAGAAAAATGAAGGCAAAGTCAAATGATGGAGGAAGAGGACGTTTTATGAAAGGGAAGATATGTAATATGGACTTAGAGTGAAGGCTCAGCATGCACTAAATACAAGAGGAGCAGAATCAAGATATTGAGAAAATAAAAAGGAGTTTAGTGAATTGGGAAAGAGAGAATTTTTTGTATGAAAATTTTATTTGTGAGATAAGGAAGATAATAGTTGAATAAAAAAATTTTCACTGAACTTCCGATAATATATTTCCAAAGCACTGTGCACATGATGGTACGCTCTTTTTGTTCGAGCCAGGGCTGAGACTGAGATATGTTATGCAGATAAGCGCCGAACATGCCATCTCGAGCACTGTGAATACAGTACACAAGAAATGTTGTTTACATATTTCCAAGAAGTGAGGAATGTCTGGGAATTATAAGTGGAAGTCGTTATCCGTTGCCGTTACATTTACTTTATTTCTTATGTACCACAGAAATGGCTGTAACCCATTTAGGTAACTTAGAGTGGTTTCCAGTTTAAAAAACTCGACTGCCGTCCGCAAAGCGCGGAGCACTGCTCGTTTACCCTTGCCGTGTTGAATAAAAGCTTGACATCGTTCAAATTTTCCTTCCGAACAAGGTAACGAAAAACTTTGTGTGGTGCACGATATTTGTGCAGTTACCTCTGAGATATCGATGTGGCATATAATTTCCAGTATTGCTTCTTGTGAGCATCGATAGTATCCCACTATGGAAAGCGGTGCGATGCTACAAGAGAAATCTTGTATATTTTCCTCAATCCGAATTAATGGCATGTCGAAGACTAATGAGAGTTTGAGGAGGTTGCAGTACTACGTATAGTAGGCACCGAGTGTTTTTCTTCTGTTTGAATAATTCACTAGGATGTCGAAAGCGGAAACATGTGGGATATTTTCATAATTACCGAAATATTGTTATTTGTGCAGTAGCAATTCACACTGTCTTCAGCAGGGTTGCAATTGTACGTGTCTGGCATGGAACATGTTTCCAGTTTCACTTGTCTCGCATTAGTTCTCGAAGAACATGCGTACGAAAATTGCGTTTTCCGCTCGAGAACTGCAGTAGTTACCTCATTTGTGATAAATTGTCTCGAAGTAATTGCCAATGAACTTGTATATATACATATACTTACTTATATATATATATATATATATATATATATATATATATATATGTATCGAAGAAATTTCCATATCGATGCTTCCAATGCGCTTCATAGTATTCGGTTTGATTTCTGTTGTGTAAGTGGAAAATTCACCGTTTCCATGGAATTGCTCTACTGTTAAGTTGACTGTTTCAAACCATGACGGACACTTAAATACCGTGTAAACGTCTTGTGGTACATGGTATATCCTGTAGAAAAGGCATCCAGAGGATGGAAATCCGCACGAGCATCCAAAGCCACTACAGGATTCTGAACAATACAGTACCGGACATGTCTTTTGGTCATTGGCCGAAAAAGCCGTGCCGGCCAGCATAGGCCGCTTTGGAGCGTTCCAAAGCGGCCTTTTTGAATAACTTCTTAAGAAATCAAATACTTGTGAAAATAAACATATACTTGAACTCAGCAGCTCAAGCTCTATCTTTTGGTATATAAATCTCAGTAGAGTTGAACAATGCATACAGGACCGGACCTACCAATCGAGTGAGCGCGACAACCTGTAGAGCGAGCGTTTGGGGAGTTTTATCGGAAATTCCCAGCTGCCCCAATCAGAAATTGCTCTAAGAATGTCCACCTTGCATTTGGAGTGCGCCGCGAACAATGCGTACAGAATCGGACCTATCAATCGAGTGGGCGCGACAGCTCGCAAATTGCATGTGCGGGCGTGTTCGGAGCGCAATAACTTTGTGCAGATCGAATCGTTCCGGCTGCGGCTAGCGGATTTTGTAGGCAGCAGAATGGATTTGTAGTCCCCGAAAGTACACCGTGGTAGCTTCTAAACGGGCGAAATTATTGCGGTGCGAAAATGGGGTTAGCCTTGTGTGACACGATTTTTTCCAAATTCAGTCGACCACTGTGAGAAGACGTGACGAGCTAACGGTCTAGGAGTGCGTAAGCGAGCAAACCAGCTAATGTACTTCGCGAAGAAGTGCCCAGAGCTCCCCAGCTTCCTAACCCGCCTCGCTCCCGGCAGCCATTTCATAGCGGCGGAGGACAGCGATGAGGTTTCTTCCGCCCTTACTTGCCCTCATTTGAGTTTTCGACAGTTCTAATGGTGTTGTTTTGTTCACCTCCGAAATCTCTATCGAACGGTGTTACTCTCAATCAATTCCGAAAACATCGATTTTTTGCCAATTTCGCATCAAAGGTGAGACGGTCCAAGGCCGCGGCAGAAGGACAATGACGTCATCGAAAACGATACTTTTGAACCTGGCCACGTTTGATACCATTCGATAGAGCCTTTCGTAGTGAATTGTAAGATGTTACTGCGAGCAACAAGAACTGTAATTTGAGCGAGTAAAAGCGCGGAGAAAATCGACCGATGTTGTGCTAAATTGCACGCGCGGGCGTTTTCGGAGCGCGATAACTCTGTCACGTTTAAATCTTTTCGGCTGCTGCTTGTAAATTTTGTAAACAGTAGAACGCTCAATAGGTGCGCTGAAACACAGCAACGTAGGTTATGACTGGACAAGGTTACAGCGGTGCGAAAATGCAGTTTAGCCTTGTGTGACACGATTTTTTCAGATTTCGGTCGACCGTTGCGGGTAGATGAGGCTAGTTAACGGCATGGAAACCCGCGGATGAGCAAAGCACCGAAGGCACTTTACGATGATCTGCTCCTAACTCTCCAGCTGCCTATACTGCCTTACCTATCTGCCATTTTAGAGCGACGGACGGCAGCGGTGAAGATTCTTCCGTCCTTACTTGCCCATGTTCGAGCTTTCGAGCCCCAGTCAGGGTACCATTCTGTTCAGCTTGAAAAGTCCTATCGAATGGTGTTAATCTCGACCAATTCTGGGAATATCGGTTTTTGGCAATTTCGCATCAAAGGCGAGGCGGCTCAAGGCCGCGGCAGAAGGACAATGACGTCATCGAAAATCGATATTTTGGAGCCGGACCAAATTTCCTCGTCCAAAATCATTTAGGGATTATTTGTAGCGCTGGTTACAAATCCGACGTCCGTTTTTAAAAATTCTACCGATTTCGATAGGTGTTGGATTTTCTTCTGGATAACTGAGGTTGGTCGGGACAGGAACACCGATTTTGCTCAAACTTAGTCAAAGGGCAGGATTTATTCAGGGTGCCGAATATGATGCAGAAGTTCATTTGGCCGATTATGGCAGGAGACCACCCATACCGATAACTGAGGGTGGTCAGTGATCCTGATCCTACCAACCTCAAATGGCTGTAACATCCCAAAATCGGTGGAATTCTTAAAAACGGACGTCGGATTCTTAATCAGCGTCCTAAATAACCCCTAGATTATTTTGGACAAGAACATTTGGCAATTTTCGAATTCGCCGACCTTCGATGACGTCATTGTCCGGGCAGGCTCTGCGAAGAGCCCACGTCCTCGAAGGAAATTGTCGAAAAAATCAATTTTCACGGAATTGGCCGCGATTAATACTGTTCGATAGAGCTTTTCGAGCTGAACAGAACTATACCATCTCGTGGATCAAAAACTCAAACTTGGGCGAGTTAGGGTGGAAGAATCTTCACCGCTGCCCTCCGCAGCTCTAAAATGGCAGCTGGGACTAAGGCAGTTTATGCAGCTGGAGAACTATGGGCACTTTATCGTAAAGTACCTTAGCTGATTTGCTAGCCTACGCATTTGTAGACCGCTAGCTTATCGCGTGTTCCTACAGTGGTTGACTGAAATCGGAAAAAATCGTGTCACACAAGGCTAAACTGCATTTTCGCACCGCTGTAACCTTGTCCAATCGTAACCTACGTTGCTGTATTTTAGCGCACCTATTGAGCGTTTTACTGCTTACAAAATTTACAAGTAGCAGCCAAAAAGATTTAAACGTGATAGAGTTATTGCGCTCAGAATACGCCCGTGCGTTCAATTTAGCACAACAACGGTCGGTGTTCTCCGTGCTCTTAATCGCTCAGGATACAGTTTTTCCTGCTCGCAGTAAAACCAATCAATTCACTACCAAAAGCTCTATCGAACGGTATCAGACTTGGCCCGGCTCCAAAATATCGACTTTCGATGACGTCATTGTCCTTCTGCCGCGGCCTTGAGCCGCCTCGCCTTTGATGCGAAATTGTCAAAAAACCGATATTCCCAGAATTGGTCGAGATTAACACCATTCGATAGGACTTTTCAAGCTGAACAGAATGGTACCCTGACTGGGGCTCGAAAGCTCGAACATGGGCAAGTAAGGACGGAAGAATCTTCACCGCTGCCGTCCGTCGCTCTAAAATGGCAGATAGGTAAGGCAGTATAGGCAGCTGGAGAGTTAGGAGCAGATCATCGTAAAGTGCCTTCGGTGCTTTGCTCGTCCGCGGGTTTCCATGCCGTTAACTAGCCTCATCTACCCGCAACGGTCGACCGAAATCTGAAAAAATCGTGTCACACAAGGCTAAACTGCATTTTCGCACCGCTGTAACCTTCTCCAGTCATAACCTACGTTGCTGTGTTTCAGCGCACCTATTGAGCGTTCTACTGCTTACAAAATTTACAAGTAGCAGCCAAAAAGATTTAAACGTGATAGAGTTATTGCGCTCAGAATACGCCCGTGCGTTCAATTTAGCACAACAACGGTCGGTGTTCTCCGCGCTCTTAATCGCTCAGGTTACAGTTTTTCCTGCTCGCAGTAAAACCAATCAATTCACTACCAAAAGCTCTATCGAACGGTATCAGACTTGGCCCGGCTCCAAAATATCGACTTTCGATGACGTCATTGTCCTTCTGCCGCGGCCTTGAGCCGCCGCCTTTGATGCGAAATTGTCAAAAAATCGATGCTCCCGGAATTGGTCGAGATTGACACTATTCGATAGAGCTTCTCGAGCTGAACAGAGTGGTACCATTGGTAGCGTCGAGAACTCGAATGTGGGCAAGTAAGGGCGGAAGAATCTTCACCGCTACCGTCTGCCGCTCTAAAATGGCAGATGGGGCTAAGGCAGTTGGAGAGTTAGGAGCAGATCATCGTAAAGTGCCTTCGGTGCTTTGCTCGTCCGCGAGTTTCCATGCCGTTAACTCGCCTCATGTACCCGCAGCGGTCGACCGAAATCTGAAAAAATCGTGTCACACATGCCCAGCCTGCATTTTCGCACCGCCGTAACCTTGCCAATTCGTAAGATAATTTACTGTGCTTCAACGCTTTACTGAAGCATATTACTGCCTGCGGAACCCACACGTTCCAGCCAGAAAGATTGAAAGCTGACAGAGTTATCGCGCTCCGAACACGCCAGCGCGTGCAATTTAGCACAACACCGGTCTATGTACTTCGCGCTCTTACTCGCCCAGATGACAGGTCTCGCCACAGCTGCGAGCATGTCATCGTAAAGTGCTTTCAGTTTTGTGCTCGCCCGTGCATTTGGATGCCATTAGCTCGCCTCGTCTTCCTGTAGTAGTCAACTGAACTTGGAAAAAATCGTGTCACACAACGTTTGCCTGCATTTTCGCACCGCTGTAACTTTGTCCAGCGTTAAGCTAGGTCGCTATGTTTTAGCGCTCTTCTTGAACTTCTTACTGCTTACAAAATCCACAACCTGCAGCCGGAAAGACTCGAAATCGACAGAGTTAATGCGCTCAGAACACCCCCGCGGTGCAATTTGCGAGCTGACTCGCCCAGTCGATTGACAGGTTCGATCCTATATGCATAATGCACAGCGCACTACAAAGTCTAGCCGGAACAGAGTACAGCAATTTCTGAGTAGGGCGGCAGAGAATTTCACATAAAACTCCCTAAATGCTCACTCTACAAACTGTCCCCCCCCTCGATTGATAGGTCCGTTTCTATATGCATTGTTCACGGCGCACTCCAAAGGCAAGCTGTACAGTCTTAGAACAATTTTTCAGTAAGACGGCTGAGCCTGACCATGACGAACACTGAAATACCGTGTAAATGTCATCGTCTTGTGGGACATGGTATATCCTGTAGAAAAGACATCCCGAGGATGGAAATCCACACGAGCATCCAAAGCCACTACAGGATTCTGAACAATATGTGATACCTGTAAAGTTGTTTGCTATTTCCAGCTTTTCTACTAGCGTCTCTGGAAAAATTTCCGCACATTTGTTTCCTTTGCAAGTTCCCATATTGGACATCGTTTCCTGTACTCGACTACTACCTCTGTATTGCGTGTAAATACAAATTTTCCCGACGGCCAGCGTAGTGCGGTTTCCAGTAGTGCGATCTTAAGGACAATGTGTTTATTATTCCCATATTGCATCTGTGATCACGAATCATCGTCATCGTTTGCAATTCATTAAGCTTTGCAATGACAGTTTTGTGAGAAGTGCACTTCGACCCCCCCCCCCGAGGAGCGACAATGGATGACGTCTGTAGGAATCAGGACTACCTGCTGGCAGGCATTTACCACATTCCCGTAAATGAGGACTATAGTGAGTATTCTGACGATTGTTGAGGCGCTCCATCTCTTCGTCTTGTTGTTCCCGATTTCAATAAGCAGGACGTTTTCCACTTTATCGTTCCTTTTTCCAAAGCGTCGTAAACAACGAAATGGTTTGCAACAGTTATACAAATGTTTGCCTGCACAAAACAGTCCTTTGGTTAATTTCCTTGACATCACGATAAGGAAAAATAAAGTCATGATAATGATGTATATAAGCAATGCTGTGATACCAATTGCTAGTCTTGGCCAGCATTCTGGATTGGAGACCATTGATGTACAAAAGCTGCAGTTGCAGACTTTGGTTGCATCCAACACAACGAATGTCATGTGTAACACGCGTGTGGAGGATGCTAGATTCGTCTGTAATACTACTTTCCTCCGGCTTTCTAGGTGTTCCCTACGCTTTACTACCAATGCCAGTTGATTTAAAATGTTTTCCATACCCCAATCTTTACCAGATTCAAACTCATTCTTGGCTACCTCTTCTTGCACCTTCTGGGGAAGGTACCCAACACCATACTTATCATGTGGGTGGTGTCAACCACTTATCCTTGTCTACGCAAGGTGCTCAGAATTGCCTCGACGTCGTTAAGAGCGTTGCGTAGTGACCTCGGGTCATCCCTTGATGCTTCATGGATTTCAATTGCCTTATCATAGTCATGGTCACTCTTTTGTGGTCTCGATATTGGTTTTGTAACTGCTGTATTGCCTTTTCATAGGAATCACCCCGTCCGTGGAATCATTTTGATAGCTCTAGCCGCATCCCCCGTGCAGCAATTTACCAAAATGGACAATTTCTCAATGTTAAAATACGGCTGTTTATGAACTAGTTCTTCAAACATTTCCCAAAACGAATCGAATTCTGAAGCTTTCCCACTAAACTCCGGAATTTTCGGCTCATTTCCTATTAGGTGTCGTGTAGTGGACTGTCCAGAAGTTGCTGTTCCAGAGGTCGTATCTACCGGAGTAGCGGAGTTCCTCTGTTGTTGGCTGAGCTCCTGTTTTACCGATGCTTCCTGACATTCGAGTTCAAAAAGTCGCTTTTCTAATACACGTCCTACACTGATTGCTTCCTCTATGAGTTCTTCCCCTTTCCTAACTTTCCAGTGTTCATCTATTTCTATTTCAATGGTTTCGTCTTTGCTTTCGGACTTTATGCTAAGTACGATAGACAACTCGTTGTAGTAGTCCCAAGTGGCTTCCATTTGGGTTTCCAGACGATTACCTAGGACTTTCACCATGATGGGCCTAGTTGCCAAAAACTGCTGAAGTTACCCAAACTCTGGAGGAAATTCCCAAGGGTTAGCAAACTCTTCTGCTTCTTTGAGAAGCCAATATATTGAGTTGCCGAGTATTTTTCTGTTTAGCTGTCTTCACGTTGAAGACCTGTGCTGCCATATGGACGATGTGGACCCGGAGGAAAGTGAAAGTGAAAGAGTGAAGTCGTGCAACGGATTTTATTCAAGTCCGCGGAATGTTTGTAATGCGGTTCGAATGAGTCAGTGTGTTATGAGAATAAAGAACGAGCGTTGAGGTTGTATGTTGCTGTCCTCAGACCTGCTTGAGAAAGTCATCGGACACTGCCTTCGTCGTGCGCATTTTCCCATGGGATTGTCTTTATCGCTGTTTGTTGTGAAAAACATAGAGTTGACGCTCTCGAGAAAGATTATCCAAAATTTCGAATTTCTGCAGAGACTAAAGTCGATTTACCATTTTTTTCGAGCTGCTGCAGCGAACTTTGTTTACCAGTCTCCTTCATTTTTTTCTAAAGAAGTCTTTCGGAGTGCATACCGGGTCTACTAAGAGTTTCCTTTTCTTGGAATGTCTGTCGGACAAGCTAACCGGGTTTTCTAAGTATATCCTTCTCTGCCAAAGGTAGTACTACCGTGTGGAGCTACTCTTCTTCGCAATTTCCTATCCTTTAAAATAGCTGTTTCAAGAGGCATTTCACCAGAAAATCTGTTAACAAAGGAGAACTAGCTAAGAAAATGGCCTTCTGAGAAGTCTATTCTCCAGGATTATCCGAACGCGCTAGAGTGTCTAGAAATAACGCACTCGAACAAATTCCTTTTTAAAGCGTCTCAAAAGGGCTTCCCATGTCTCGTATATTTCCAGCGGAATAAGTTTTCTGCAGGGGTTATATTCGTTTTGTCATTAGTTGCCATATTCATTACCAAATGGGCCGAAGGCGTTGTTTTAGCCGATGCACCATTTTGGAACTGCATCACGGTTCCATATACTTTGGTGGTTATTTTATTAAGTTACCTTTAATTTTATATACATTACATACAATTCATTTTATATTATCATTAAACCCAACAATAACCATACCACATTCATACTCTACACAAGTGCAATCGACCACGCCTTAACGAGTTTGTTCCTTTCACCATTTCCTTCCCTACTGCCTATTTCCATTTCCCTCACCGTTACCTTTCCTTCCCGTATAGGCTCCTTAGTGGGTGAAGTCACAAGTTGGAGGTTCCGACGACCACTCATCGAGGAGGCGGGCGGAAAGCTCGTCAACCGTAGGCGAACAGCTGAGCACCAATCCGCGAGGCAGAGGAGAAGCCGATCTCTCCTTCAGCGCTATGCCTCCGCTTTTATCCGTAAAAAATTGGGCGGAGTTGCGATTGAACATCGCGATCCGTAAGGGTCACGACATATCCATAAGCTTTTGAAATCATAGCTTTTGAAATCTCTTGGTTCTACTACCTCTTGGTTCTACTACCTCTTGGTTCTACTACCTCTTGGTTCTACCACCTCTTAGTTCTACTACCTCTTGGTTCTACTACCTCTTGGTTCTACTATCCTCTTGGTTCTACTATCCTCTTGGTTCTACTACCTCTTGCTATCATTCTGCTTCGGTTTCGAATTTACTGACATCAAGATGGCGCCGAAAAAGAACACTGCTGAAGGAGCACCCTCTTTGCTGATGCCTGTGCTGAAACGGTGGGATGAGTATTTTCAGCGGTTTGATAGAATGTTTGATCTCTTCGTCAAATTGCAGGAGTCTCAACTTGCTGTTATCAAGAGGCTTGATGCTATAGAAGCTAAGCTAGCCTCGGAAGCCCAAAGGGGATCTGATCCCAGATCTGCCTTATATAGCACGTTGGTGAAATTCAAATCTGACACCAAATTCGTGGATGCCAAGGCGTGTCGAATTACTTGGGTGGGCATTGGTGAACAGTCCACCGAGGCCGCCAGATGCGCGTTTGATAAAGAAGCTATTAAAGAGGTGGTGGAAACCTCTGGCGACGAGCTTCTCTTGAACGAGTTTAGTAACGGCAGAATAACCTTTCACCGACACCCGAAACTTAGAAATGCGGCAAATGGCTCTCGGCCTCGTATAATAAAGATCTATCTAGGCAGTCAGGAGCTTAGAGACAAGATGCTGGCGCACATGAGAACAGCAAGGTAATCGTTAACGAAAGGCTACGTCCATTCCTATGCCAGAATCGACTATACTAGAGAGGAATTAGACTACGATCGATCTCTACGCAAAAAAGCAGGTATAATGAATAGAGAAGCAGGTAAGCTTTTATATATTGTGAGAGACTTGGCCATTCATAAACTCAGCAATCCTCGCGAATTGCCAGTAAGACATACTAGCCAACACTCGCTTCCGCCACCTGAATCTGTGCCAACACCTCTCTCTCCATCGCCCTCTCCACCTGCCCCCTCTTCACCACGTTTGTGCTAGGGCATAAGAACAGCCAGTACGCAGGAGACAACCTTCCTCATGAATGACCACCCACTCAGACAGCCTGTCATTCATGATTTCTACCTTTTCAACGATAGATCCATTGTTAACAAACTTCCAGACATGAATTTCCTCCTATGAGAAATGCCCAGTGGTTTATTCCATACGGAAAGCTGGTGCAAACCCCAAACAAATCACGACGCCATTCTCAGTTATGACTCAAGATACGCAGTGTACCGGTGTGATCGCAGAGGTGACAGAGTGGGGGGGGGGGCGGAGTGTTGGCACTCATTCACAAGCGAATATCACACCGACTTGTATGCGAAAGGGACTTTTGTAGCGAAATACAGCTGCTAGTTTTAGAAATTGAAACAAATAGGGGTAATGTACGACTTCTGCTTTGCTACCGTAGCCCTTCGTGTGCCTCCAACACTTTTGCTGAGTTTACAGATTTCCTTAGTCAAGTTTTCGAAGAGTGGGGTAGTCACATCCTTCTAATGGGCGATCTCAATTTTCCAACCATTGACTGGACCAGTATGGGCCACAGAGGGAACATTTCAACTCGTTCTTCCTCTTTGTTCCTTGACCTCGTTATCTCGTGGAACTTGCTGCAATTGGTAAACCAACCTACACACGGGCTAAACATTTTAGATATTCTACTTGTATCACTACCTAACATAGTTGAAACGGTACTTGTCCTCCCACCTTTCAGTACTTCCGACCACAACAGTATTCTTTTTACGATTTCTGATGTGAAAGGATGTAATGCCCAAATATTTGTAGAAATCAGAAACTTTTTCAAAGCCGATTACGCTTCTATCAATTCAGCTCTTTCCCAAATAGACTGGTTAGCAATATGTAACTCTTCTGCAAATGTCGACATCCTATATTCTAAATATGTCTGTATACTCCACAATCTCATAAGGAAGTACGTACCACTGGTAAAATACAATGCCGTTCAGGAAAAATATCCAAAGAGTTTAGTCCTCCTTAAATCAAAGGTTGATCGTTTACATTCTACTGCTTCCTCCTTGAGAGATGCCAAGTATGCTAGGCTTTCCCGAAAACTTAAACGAGCTCTAGCTAGGTATCAGATAATAAATGAGAAAAGAATTGCCAGCTGTGGTAATTCAAAACGCTTTTTCGGTTACTGCAGAAAAAAACTAAAACTGACAGAATGCATCCCAGATCTTGTTGATGGTGAAACCTATATTAACGATGATAATCTTAAGGCCAAGGCGTTCGCGGACTACTTTAAATCGGTTTACAAGCAACCGTACGACACAGGAGTTTACCTGTCACCAATGACTGATTGCGAGCTCAACTGGGTAGATATCACGAATGAATCGGTCTACGGTGTGCTACGTAAACTGCCAAGTAGGCTTTCCACCTCACCAGACGATATACCTTACGTATTTCTTAAAAAGGCAGCTATAGGTCTGGCCTCTTCACTATCCCTCCTATTTAACAGACTTTTGCTTTATGGACAGGTACCTAAATTATGGAAAGTCGGCCTTGTACGTCCAATCTTCAAAAAGGGTAGTAAAAACGACGTTGCCAATTACAGACCCATCTGTCTCACTAGTTCAGTAAGCAAGGTTATGGAACGCATCCTACGGAAAAATATCACAGACTATCTACGTGATAACAACCTAATCCGTGACGAACAACACGGGTTTCTTGATAAGAAATCTACTACATCCGCCCTTATTTCCACTATACCGTTGTGGCATAGAGAAATAGACAAAGGTAACTATGTGTCCGTTTGTTATTTGGACTATGCAAAAGCATTCGACTCTATATCTATTCCATTGCTAACTAAGAAGCTTTGTTCTTACGGTATAAAAGGGCAACTGTTAAATTTTTTACGCTCATTTCTAACCGACAGAGTCCAGTCTGTAGTAATTAACGGCAACTTGTCTCTTTGCTATCGAACACCAAGTGGGGTTCCTCAAGGTACATGCCTAGGACTACTTCTGTTTATAATCTTCATCAACGATTTACCTTGCCCACTTCCAGCAGGCTGCTCCTGCAGCATCTACGCTGATGACACAAAAATATTCACTGTTAATGACTACCAAAAACTTCAAAGTGCAATAGATGCCGTAGCTGACTGGTTTAGAGCCTGGTCGCTAGACATTTCTACCATCAAAACCGCTGTTATGAGAATAGGACGTAAACACCCCAATGTTTCCTTTAGTTTAGAAGGTGTCACTTTGAACTGCGTCGAGGAAATACGTGACTTAGGTATCATTTACGACAGCAGTCTCAGTTTTGATACCTACATCCTCGAAAAGGTAAGGAATGCACAAAAGTGTTCAAACTTCATTTTCAGGGCTTTTAAGATGCGAGATCCTATCTTGCTGTTCAAACTGTTTAGTCTTTATGTTAGGCCGCTGTTAGAGTACTGCTCTCCAGTATGGTCACCACACAGTAGCACTCTTATAGGAGAGGTTGAAAAAGTTCAAAAGAGTTTTACGTACCGCTCCTTCTGCAGATGTGGACTGTTTCGACTTTCCTACGAGGAGCGACTATCTAGACTAAGTGCAGAATCCTTAGAGTTCCGACGAGTAATGACGGATTTCGCCCTCATGTATAAGTTGACTACAAATGAAATTAGTCTTCGCATCTCTGATCTTTTTGAGACTCCACCGAGTATTGGCAGATTGAGAGGTCACCCTTTCCGCATCAGACCAGAAAAGCCTAACACATCTAGCTATGAGAATTCCTTCCTCATAAGAAGAGTAGCAAAATGGAACAGCTTGAGCGACGATTGCTTCATCTATAGAAACTCGCATTCCTTTCGAAACCATCTAGCCCAACTGTTGAAGTCCCAACCAACAGAGCAATCTTAGGTTTGACTCATTATCCACCACCTCATCAAACACTGCGGCGTTCATATTCTAATACCGGCTACGTATTAGGACACCAGGGGTTCGCTTTTTTTGAATGTACGTGCTATGTTCAACGCATTACTCCCCGGCCGACTGCGTGGCTGTGTGGCTGCGCGCGCCGCTACGACGCGTGGGGTCGGGGGTTCGATCCCCTCTTGGTGTATCGACCTGCTCAGCCTTTATTTATGATCACAATGATCTTCCTCGTCGTCCGTCCTTCTTCTGCTGCCCACTCGCCGTGTGCGCCTCGGTGTCAGGTGTGGCCTGCTGCGGTGGTGGTGGGGCTGATCGGGGTGGTCTCCGGCCGGTCGTCCGTCCTAGTCCGCTGTGGGTGTGGAGAGTGCGAGAGAGTAGTTAGCCTATCTGTGGCCAGTCTTATATCCCATCAGAGAAGTTTCTAGAAGGATCAGCAACTGCGTAGACCACATGAATGAACACATGAATAGATCTACCATTTCAGCAGAAGCAGTGCTACTGTCGTGGTCGTGCTGTAACTGAAGATTCCAAGGAAATATGCGACGTCATGCTGACACTTCTATCAATGCCGTAGCTGACGAACCTATGATCACCGAACTGAGCCAGTTGTTTCTGCGATACATAATGTGTCTCGTTCTCATTGCTCTATCGCGCCTTGCATCTCCAGCACTTTACTGCCTGCACAAATTGCGCAAGTTGGAGCAATCCTTCCTCGAACATTTTCTATGTACCTGAGGCCCGTATGTCTTGAGAGTCTTTCACCAGCTATTTTTTTTTCAAATGAAAATGCGAGCAGTTAAGCTTGGCTTATGACCTTCCATCAGGGTAAGCTACTGAGGTGCGTACCTTCTCCCGTTTACCAATACTTACATGGTCCACCTCAGTTAGTTTACAGCTAGTCTAGCACCTATGGTCGTAGTATCATAGGCCGCTGCTCTGCATTTTTTTCCCTTTTTTCCCTTTCGATTACTTTATCACAACTATTTTGGCGCTACTTAAAAGCCTCCACGTTTTACTTGCGCGATTTGTGCGGTTGTAAAGTCTTCATATCTTTTTTCCACATCCCCCTTATTGTTTCTGCTTACCTTTTCCTACTTTCGTTCTTCTTCTTTCTCTTATTTTCTTCATTTTTCTCTAAAGCCAATTTAATTGTTCTGTATGTGGATTTCCTCTCCTTACAGTGTATGTTTTTTTCTTTCGAATTGGCAATAAATAAATAAAAATAAAATAAATAGCGAACTCTTTTAAATCGAAAGGATTTCCAGGCAGGCTAAACTGCAGTACCGGACGCGTCTTTTGAATAGACGCCGCAAAAACCGCGATTTTGCGACTTTCGCGTCTTTTTGATAAAACTCGCCTAAAGTCATCCATATAAAAAACCGAGGGCATATTTAAGCTCAAGAGCTCGATCTCCATCGGTTGGTGTATTTCATATGAAACCGTGCAAATGTTCGAAAAAAATAAAAATAAACATGGAAACTTGCGCTCCATTGCAAGGGGCGGTCGCGGGCAAGATGTCGGTCTCAATCCGTCGAAAACCGTAGCGTGCTTGCAATTCCTTTAGTTTGAGATATCTTGAGTACCGTTCGATTTTCCTCTTCGAGATCTACATCACCGTGTATACAGCTTCGCCAGATCTCTGTTTTCGCAGTGGGTGGTCGAAACGAATAAGTGGAGCATGCTCTTTGCGATAAGTGCGGCTTATTTCCCAAGACTTTCAGGTTTCCGGAGTATCTGAAGCATGGCGTACGTCGCCAGTACTCTGTCATGCCAGGGCTCTTCCAAGAGTGCGCCGTGCACAATGTATATAGGATCGAACCTACCAATCGAGTGGGCGCGACAAGTTGTAGAGTGAGGGTTTGGGTAGTTTACAGAAATTCTTATCCGCCCTACTCAGGAATTGCTCTACTCTGTCCCCGCAATACATTGGAGTGCGCTGCGCATAATGTATATAGGAACGAAACTATCAATCGAGTGGCGCGACCGCTCGCAAATTGCAACCGCGGGCGTGTTCTGAGCGCAATAACTCTGTCAAGTGTAAACGTTCCTGGCTGCAGATCATGCGACTTGCAGTAGAAAGCTTAAGAGGTGTACTGAAACACAGCAACTTAGCCTTAGGCTGGACAAAGGTGCGAAAGTGCATGTTTTTTCAATTTTTTCACAGCGGTGCGAAAGCGCATGTTTTTCCAATTTTTTCCGGATTCAGTCGACCACTGTGGGAAGGCGCGATGAGCTAAGGGGTCGTTTAGTGTGCGCGCGACGCGATGCATGTGTAGTGGCCAAATTGATCGAGCGACGCGAGTGATCAATTTGGCCACTACACATGGCATCGCATCGCGCGTCGCGCGTACACTAAACGAACCCTAACTCGAATGCGTAGGCAAGGAAATCAGTTAAGGTACTTCACGATGAACAGTCCAAAACTTCACAGCTGGCTCACCTGCCTTAGTCCAGCTGCCATTTTAGAGCGGCAGAGGGTAGCGGTGAAGTTTTTTCCGCACTTACTCGCCCAAATTTGAGTCACTCGCAAGAACATCATTCTGTTCAGCACGAAAAGCCCTATCATGTCACTTTCGATCAGTTCCGGAATAAATAGATTTTTCGGCAATTTCCGATCGAGAACGTGGGGCCCCCATGACACTTTGCGGATGACGTCATCAAAAATCGATATCTTCGGAATTGGCCCAATTTCCTCGACCAAATTCATCTAGGGGTTATTTAGTGCGCTGATTACGAATCCGACGTTTGTTTTTGAAAACTCCGCCAATTTGGCAGATTTTGGATTTCCTCTATGATAAGGTCGGGTCAGGATCACCAATTTTTCTCAAACTTCGTCTAAGCGCAGGGGTTATTCAGGGCGCCGAACACGATGCCAAAGTTTGTTTAGCCGATTATGACAGGAAACCACCCATACCGACAACTGAAGGTGATCGGTGGTCTGACCCGACCACCCTCAAACGGCAGGTAGCCTACCGAAATCGGCGGAATTTTCAAAAACGAAGGTTGGATTCGTAATCAGCACACCAAATAATCCCCTAGATGATTTTGGACGAAGAAATTTGGTCACTCTCGAAAATGTCGATTTTGATGACGTCATCGTTCTTCTTCCGCGGGCTTGGATGCGAATTTGTCAAAAAAACGAAATTCCCAAAAGTGGTCTAAATTGATAACATTCGATATAGCTTTTCGAGCTAAACAGAACGTTACCGTCGAGAGTGTCGAGAACTCAGATATGGGAGAGTAAAGGCGGAAGAAACTTCACCGCTGCCCACCGCTCTAAAATGGCAGATGGGGCTAAAGCAGATTAGGCACCTGGGGAGCAGCGGCGGAGAGTCGTTAGATACACCGCCCTCAGAAAGGGGCGAGACGAGAGGCACGCCGAGGACAAGATGTCCGGGTCTCTGCCATCACATGGAGGCATCGCATTTCTAATCACTTCCCTTGGCCCTGCAGCCCTATCCTGAACTAATTTCGTTGCTGAGACCAGAGTCAGAACCATGTTCACCATATTTGGAGGAAAATAGTTTTCAGCGGCAGCTTCAAGGCCTCCTTCAGGTCCCGCCACATTGCTCAGTACTAAGGCGTCGTCCGCATTTTCCAACAAGTACAGCAACATCTTAGCGAAATATGCCATGACAAAAACACGACCATCCACTAGAAAATTCTCCAACACAAGGGTAATTGTTTGATCCTTGGAAAAAGAGGACGGTGAGATGGTTTTGCGCACAATTACGGATAAGCCTTCAATGTAGAACTCCTGACCGGAATCACCCATAGTCTCTAGTTGAGGCGAAAACCTAAAGAATTGTGGTGAAAATTGAAAGAATCTAGAGAGAAGGGCGACGTTCCCCTCTCCTCAACTGCCTCCATAACCGAATCGACTTCCCGGGATGTGTTTCCCAATCGTCTATTATCAGCTGTTAGGTTTTTGGACGACCTCACGCCAATTAACGACGGCTTCGCGCGCAGCAAACTTGTCCAAATAGGGCGGAGCGGGCAGGGCGGGAAGTAGGCGGCGGGCAGCACGGTGTACCGAACGACTGCCCCGCGGGAGCAGCGACCATGTCATCATAAAGTGTTTTCAGTCTCGTGCTTGCCCACGCTTGCATGCCGTTAGCTCTCCTCGTCTTCCCGCAGTAGTCAACTGAACTCGGAAAAAATCGTGTCATACAAGGCTAAACTGCATTTTCGCACCGCTGTAGCTTTGTTCAGTTATAAGCTACGTCGCTTTGGTTCGGCGCACTTCTTGGACCTTCTACTGCTTACAAAATCCACACGTAGCAGCGCCGGGAAGATTCAAACTCGAGAGAGTTATTGCGCTCAGAACACGCCCGCGAGCAACTTGCGAGCTGTCGCACCCACTCGAATGATAGGATCGATCCTATATACATTGTGCACGGCGCAGCCCCCGTATTTTGGGGAAGAGTAAAGCAATTCCTGAGTAAGGCGGATGAGAATTTCTGCAAAACTACCCAAACCCTCATCTAGACGGTTTTTGCGACGTCTATTCAGAAGACGCGTCCGGTACTGTAGTTTGTGAGGAGCAGTTCAAGAATCCTTTAGTGTGCATGCGACGCTCGACGCTATATTATGATAAGCTCCCCTCTATTTCATCGATTGATCGTTTCATCGCGTTGCGCAATCGATATGGAAGCATATCATAAAATCGCGTCGCGCGTGGCGTGAACAAGATGATCCCTGGTCATCCTTCAAAGATGCCAGTAGCTCCATGGGCAAAAGCGGATATGGCAGCCGACAGCTTCGCTCCCTCGATAGGAGGGCATGCAGTGAACAAAATCTTTTGTGCCTCAGCAGACCGTGAATTGTTGCCGAGTGCTGGGGAGCTAAACAGGCGTTGTGTATCCAAGGCATCTCCACTGCACTCTGGGAAATTAGAATACGTAGTGCATGCCCAGAATGAAATGGCCGCTCAAAATGATGCATTCAAGACTCTCCTAAATTCGAGCAACGGTGGCTCTATTCGCCGCTGCTCGAGGATAAACAAACACACGATTTAGTTGCAGCCTTGTAAAAATACGTGAATCTTGTTAAACGCCCAACGACCAACTATGTTAGGTAGTGATACAAGTAGAATATCTAAGATGTTTAGGCCGTGTGTAGGTTGGTTTACCAATTGCAGCAAGTTCCACGAGATAACGAGGTCAAGGAACGAAGAGGAAGAACGAGTTGAAATGTTCCCTCTGTGGCCCATACTGGTCCAGTCAATGGTTGGAAAATTGAGATCGCCCATTAGAAGGATGTGACTACCCCACTCTTCGAAAACTTGACTAAGGAAATCTGTAAACTCAGCAAAAGTGTTGGAGGCACACGAAGGGCTACGGTAGCAAAGCAGAAGTCGTACATTACCCCTATTTGTTTCAATTTCTAAAACTAGCAGCTGTATTTCGCTACAAAAGTCCCTTTCGCATACAAGTCGGTGTGATATTCGCTTGTGAATGAGTGCCAACACTCCGCCCCCCCCCACTCTGTCACCTCTGCGATCACACCGGTACACTGCGTATCTTGAGTCATAACTGAGAATGGCGTCGTGATTTGTTTGCGGTTTGCACCAGCTTTCCGTAAGGAATAAACCACTGGGCATTTCTCATAGGAGGAAATTCATGTCTGGAAGTTTGTTAACAATGGATCTATCGTTGAAAAGGTAGAAATCATGAATGACAGGCTGTCTGAGTGGGTGATCATTCATGAGGAAGGTTGTCTCCTGCGTACTGGCTGTTCTTATGCCCTAGCACAAACGTGGTGAAGAGGGGGCAGGTGGAGAGGGCGATGGAGAGAGAGGTGTTGGCACAGATTCAGGTGGCGGAAGCGAGTGTTGGCTAGTATGTCTTACTGGCAATTCGCGAGGATTGCTGAGTTTATGAATGGCCAAGTCTCTCACAATATATAAAAGCTTACCTGCTTCTCTATTCATTATACCTGCTTTTTTGCGTAGAGATCGATCGTAGTCTAATTCCTCTCTAGTATAGTCGATTCTGGCATAGGAATGGACGTAGCCTTTCGTTAACGATTGCCTTGCTGTTCTCATGTGCGCCAGCATCTTGTCTCTAAGCTCCTGACTGCCTAGATAGGTCTTTATTATACGAGGCCGAGAGCCATTTGCCGCATTTCTAAGTTTCGGGTGTCGGTGAAAGGTTATTCTGCCGTTACTAAACTCGTTCAAGAGAAGCTCGTCGCCAGAGGTTTCCACCACCTCTTTAATAGCTTCTTTATCAAACGCGCATCTGGCGGCCTCGGTGGACTGTTCACCAATGCCCACCCAAGTAATTCGACACGCCTTGGCATCCACGAATTTGGTGTCAGATTTGAATTTCACCAACGTGCTATATAAGGCAGATCTGGGATCAGATCCCCTTTGGGCTTCCGAGGCTAGCTTAGCTTCTATAGCATCAAGCCTCTTGATAACAGCAAGTTGAGACTCCTGCAATTTGACGAAGAGATCAAACATTCTATCAAACTGCTGAAAATACTCATCCCACCGTTTCAGCACAGGCATCAGCAAAGAGGGTGCTCCTTCAGCAGTGTTCTTTTTCGGCGCCATCTTGATGTCAGTGATTTCGAAACCGAGGCAGAATGATAGCAAGAGGTAGTAGAACCAAGAAGAGGTAGCAGAGCAGAACTTCACCAATCCAGATGATTGCACCAGGCGGAAATGATATCTGAGGCGGGACTGATATCTGATGACTGTTTAGTCTCTATGTTAGGCCGCTGTTAGAGTACTGCTCTCCAGTATGGTCGCCACACAGTTACTCTTATAGGCGAGATTGAAAAAGTTCAAAAGAGTTTTACGTACCGCTCCTTCTGCAGATGTGGACTGTTTCGACTTTCCTACGAGGAGCGACTGTCTAGACTAAGTGCAGAATCCTTAGAGTTCCGACGAGTTATGACGGATTTCGCCCTCATGTATAAGTTGACTACAAATGAAATTAGTCTTCGCATCTCTGATCTTTTTGAGACTGCACCGAGTATTGGCAGATTGAGAGGTCACCCTTTCCGCATCAGACCAGAAAAGCCTAACACATCTAGCTATGAAAATTCCTTCCTCATAAGAAGAGTAGCAAAATGGAACAGCTTGAGCAACGATTGCTTCATCTATAGAAACTCGCATTCCTTTCGAAAACCATCTAGCCCAACTGCTGAACTCCCAACCAACAGAGCAATCTTAGGTTTGACTCATTATCCACCACCTCATCAAACACTGCGGCGTTCATATTCTAATACAGGCTACGTATTAGCACATCAGGGGTTCGCTTTTTTTTGAATGTACGTGCTATGTTCAACGCATTACTCCCCGGCCGACTGCGTGGCTGTGTGGCTGCGCGCGCCGCTACGACGCGTGGGGTCGAGGGTTCGATCCCCTCTTAGTGTATCGACCTGCTCAGCCTTTATTTATGATCACAATGATCTTCCTCGTCGTCCGTCCTTCTTCTGCTGCCCACTCGCCGTGTGCGCCTCGGTGTCGGGTGTGGCCTGCTTCGGTGGTGGTGTGGCTGATCGGGGTGGT
This sequence comes from Heligmosomoides polygyrus bakeri, assembly GCA_947359475.1. Classification (NCBI taxonomy): domain Eukaryota; kingdom Metazoa; phylum Nematoda; class Chromadorea; order Rhabditida; family Heligmosomidae; genus Heligmosomoides; species Heligmosomoides polygyrus. The sequence continues at coordinate 84,476,774 of OX375867.1, forward strand.
CTCCGGCCGGTCGTCCGTCCTAGTCCGCCGTGGGTGTGGAGAGTGCGAGAGAGTAGTTAGCCTATCTGTGGCCAGTCTTATATCCCATCAGAGAAGTTTCTAGAAGGATCAACAACTGCGTAGACCACATGAATGAACACATGAATAGATCTACCATTTCAGCAGAAGCAGTGCTACTGTCGTGCTGTAACTGAAGATTCCAAGGAAATATCCGACGTCATGCTGACACTTCTATCAATGCCGTAGCTGACAAACCTATGATCACCGAACTGAGCCAGTTGTCTCTGCGATACATAATGTGTCTCGTCCTCTTTGCTCTATCGCGCCTTGCATCTCCAGCACTTTACTGCCTGCACAAATTGCGCAAGTTGGAGCAATCCTTCCTCGAACATTTTCTATGTACCTGAGGCCCGTATGTCTTGAGAGTCTTTCGCCAGCTATTTTTTTTCTTCAAATGCAAATGCGAGCAGTAAGCTTGGATTATGACCTCCCATCAGGGTACTGAGGTGCGTATCTTCTCCCGTTTACCAATACTTACATGGTCCACCTCAGTTAGTTTACAGCTAGTCTAGCACCTATGCTATGGTCGTAGTATCGTAGGCAGCTGCTCTGCATTTTCTCCCTTTCGATTACTTTATCACAACTATTTTAGCGCGGCTTAAAAGCCTCCACGTTTTACTTGCGCGATTTGTGCGGTTGTAAAGTCTTCATATCTTTTTTTCCACATCCCCCTTATTGTTTCTGCTTACCTTTTCCTACTTTCGTTCTTCTTCTTTCTCTTATTTTTCTCATTTTTTCTCTAAAGCCAATTTAATTCTTCTGTATGTGGATTTCCTCTCTTTACAGTGTATGTTTTTTTCTTTCGAATTGGCAATAAATAAATAAATAAAAATAAATAAATTACGAGACTGGGGGGCCGGACCCGACCGTAGCCCAGCGCTCGGCGGCATGTGGTTCACACCTCGGTGCCATACCCTCTGGCAGTGTGATACTCCAGCGGAGCAATAAAACAACACCGATCGATCTTTTGGGAATCCTTCGACGCTCTTTCGCCTTTGGAATCAACTTCGATCCTATCTTGACTTCGTGTAACATCCACACTTCTTCTTTGTTAGGTTAGTTCAAAAATAATGCCGGATTTGAACTTTCACATTTAAGTTAAGATATCTCAGCTCTTAAGACAGTTTTTTTAGTTGGAACAAAAACCTCAGCCTATTGCAGCCTTAAGCAAGCCTCGAACGATTTTAATTCACCTACACAATACGTGAACACATTGTTTAATTCTTATAAAATTATCATTTTATGGAAAATGTTTAAAAGTTGCTTAAGAGAGCAGCAATGCGTTTTTTACTGCCAACAGTAGAGATTGCGTCATGCCTTCGTTAGTGACTTTCATTCGATTGATGGCGAAATTTCTGTCTGCATGGAGTTTCGTTTCTGTAAACGATTTAACAAACGATTGTAAAGAACAGACATGTCTTCACTTTGATGCCTCATGTATGCAGCATTTACACTATCAATCAAATAAAGATCGCGACAAATTTTTCCAGTGTATGGAGCGATCTCGCGTTTTACTGCACTAAATATTTAATTGCTGCTTTTTTGCGGTTTGCAGTAAAATTTGATATGTTATCTTTTTAAGAAATAGAAATTTTCTAGAATTGTTGCACTCGTTCGGACAACAGAACTAAAAAAAAACTTTCTTAAATTCCTTGGATTTGTAAGACGTAAATTTTAGTATATTGAGCCATAGGAATTCTTGGTAGGACCTTTAGAAAGGCGGCCAAGAGTTTCGACTTTCCGTCGTCTTGAGATATTCGTAGAATCCAACGTAAAGACCGCCACCCCTTTCTAGATGACCATTAGTGGATAAGAAATTCACCACCTAACCTAGTCTGAACCTTGACCCTGAACACGGGAACAAGTGCGTTTGGAGAAGCGTCATGAAATCCGAACCTCAGGCCGCATTCGTAAAGGTTAAGCTAAACCCTTTCAACTATGACACAATATGTTGTTGTTAATTGTAAGGGACAGTGTCCTCTGGGATGCGCTGCGCATTCTACTTCCACAGGATATCTTGGAGCATTTGTTTTTCGTTTATTTTTCCCTTTTAATTTGCTATACTCGCAGTGTGGACCTAAAGGAAATACACCGACCTAAAGACCTAAAAGAGCGAGTACCCCATACTCGCTCTGGGCAAAAGAATATGTCAATGGCTGTGAGTTTTTTTAAAGACAGATGAATATTCGATAAACAGCATTTAAGGGGCCTTGAACATTTCCGATGAAAGCGCTCCCCTAACTGCCGTTACGATTTAGAAGGCTAACAGGACTTGATGTAGGATTTAGGCTAGATTGGTATAATGCTTGAGAGTTAAATGCAGACGAGGCAGCTCCACGGCGTGCTAAGCGTTCTGACCGGAGTCGGTCTCATTCCTGCTTCGAAGGACTAAGATAAATTCCACGAAACATAGAACGCATAAGTCGAGGTGCGCGTCTCTGCATTAAATGCGCGAAGGAACAGCTTGGAAGAAGGATTTTCAATAACCTTGGATATCAGGTATTTGGACGCCCCATACGGAAATGCTTACAGGATAACATCCAATTCCTAAAAAGTCCATTATTTGACGTGTGCATGTAAGGTCATGAATAGAACGTACAGAAGGAGCAGGGCTTTCTGTGAGCCATTGACTGATTAGAAAACGATGAGTCGATAAACAAGAACTCAACAACAATCACGATAAAACGGGTGAGCGACGTCCACGACTGGTGATGGCAGCTGAAAAGGAGTAAGAGGAGAGGGAGCGGCGGAGCCAAAGATTCCGATGCCGATGCCGACCGAGCTCCTTCGAAACTGACTCTCTTGGAAGGTGGCCGCCCTTCCCACCATCACCCAGATCAACACGTACGGCCCCACGGACGAGATCAACATCCTCGACAACACTCATGATCTCCTGTGACGTTCACCCACCGTCCAACAGCGCGCCCTCTCTGAATGGGACCACCATTCGATACTTCTTGTTGGCTGTTGAGGTCCCACCTCGCAGTGCTGCGCATCTTCGCGACATGTATCGAGAATATTTTCCGAAACACCTCTTTCATCACTAATTACTTCACATACGACAGAAATACTAATAAATAAACATAATAACTAATTATACTAACACACTCCAATAAGGCGAATCTATCAAAGAACTATCAAAATACCCTTTATAAGATTATCAACACGTATTAATATGGGAAACATTCGTTGCATGGAAGAAATAATACAATAAACACATCCTTGGCAACGTCTATTGCGATTGCCACCACATTGCCGCCCAATTCATCGCGCAGTCCTCGTGGTGTCAATCTAATCGTTTCCTCCGGTCACGGCATCCTAGGATGTACCTTTATTAAAAAATGAAAAAGCTGTTTTTATCTCACTTGCACTTTTCTGGTCTCGTGTGTCTGTCAAATCATTGCAATTATGCCAGGAAATGAGAAGGATCACGAATTACCGACGTGGTTGGTCACTCTCTTACATGTCACACTTCAAACACGTAACTAAGAAAGGGTCAGACGATTAGTATGTCTAAACCACAAACTCTAGTCAAACATAAAGAATCTTAACCTTTAATTTAGTATAAAAGCAAACGATAGAGGAGGAAGGACGGCTTTACTTAATTCCTTTTGGGATGCGCCATCCATCCAACTTCTACGGGATGTCGTGGAGGCGTTTTACTACGTATTTGGCCTACAATGACTTACGGTGGCCATCTAACAAACAAGTCAGTGTTTCATCCTTCCTAGTCTGTTACCAATTCACCAACCCCGGAGGGATGGAAGGTTTGGTTGACCTGGGCAGACCCTCCCAGAGCTTAAACAAACCGCGAAAACGCAAAGACACCGTCGTGCACAGGAACAGAGCAACTAATGGTCCTTTCGCGGAATTTGATCTAACGACTTCGATTTTACCGAAAAGGAGAATATTTGCTATACCAACTGAAGGGTGTAGATTCGCTCCAGATGGCTTGCCTCTGCCGTTCACACATGCGCTTCAGAACACTCCCTTAGAGCTTATGTCAAAAAAGTGCCTATTTGAATACTAATTTGCCCTATGCAGCATCTTGTAGATAGCCCATTCAACCCGCAGCCTGCTCTATAGCGTGAGGCCAAATTACCCGTGCACTAAAAATTCAATAACATTTTGAAATCAAACTTTGCAGATCAATTTTAACTATCAAATTTATCTACTACAAACATGGCAATTCAAAGCATGCTAGCAGTTTTCAAAATTATCGCTCTCCGCCTCCACACAGTCCTTCAGACTTTCGACGAAGGCTTCGGACGTGGCACGCAGGTACGGTTCATCAATTATGTCCCAGGATTTCAGAAGCGCTTCTTTAAGAGGGTTGAAATTTGGGTGTCTGGTAGAGCACAATTTTTTTCTCTAAGACAGGCCACACAGAATAATCCATCGAGTTAAGGTACGGAGAACTGGAGGAGCGTTCTTCGTGTGTGATGAAGTCTGGCAGCTGCTCGGCGCACCAGTCCTGGACCACCTTCGCTTTGTTTGCTGAAGTAGAATCTTGTTGAAAGCACTAGTAGGCGTAGAAGTCGGTTCACGGCTCGAGAACGTTTTGCAGGATATCTTTGTAAACCGCTGCGATGATTTTCACGCCGGCTTCGACGAAAACAAGTAGAGTTTTTCCAGAGGATGTGACTTCTCCCCGAACCATAATGGATTGAGGCTTTTTTGCACTTTCCTGAAGTCGTCCTTTAGCGGTAGCATCAGCAAGCGAGTCCCCAATAATCCTCTCATTTTGGGAGTTGAAGGGTGGATTCAACGTGAAAATCTTTTTATCACTAAAGAAGATGCCTCGAGCGCGTGCCACTGTGAATCGTTGCAGCAACCCTTCGCATCTTTCTAATCTCCTCTCCTTCATAGTGTCCGTCAGGAGTTGGCATTTCTGCAGACGATAGGGAAACTTCTTAAACTTCCCCTGATGCTCCTCCTAATTTACCTTTCGCTTATTCCTACGTCTTTAGCCATCTGGCTCATCAATCTCCTGGGGTGCCTTCGGATTTTTCTCTCACGAGTGTTACATTTTCCCGTTCGTTGCTTTTGTGGGGCGTCCTCTTCCTTTTCTATCCTCCTCGGTCTTCAATTCCTTTTCGTTTTACTGTATCCTGAACCGTTCTTCGGGGCAGGGGAAAGTATCTTCACAATATTTCTAGTTTGCTTGCCGGCCTTATGAAGTTCGATAATAGCACTTCATAGGTTGAATCCCTAACCATTTTTTTACTCAAGTACGTATGAGTTCCACACTGTTCCGTCAACATCAATGATGTGCGGAATTTCCGTTTCCACGTTCCGAATTCCGATTTCCGACCGTTTTAATCTTTCCGTTCCGTTCCGTGCTCCGCTCTCTATTGGGCTCGAAGAGGGAACGGGAATGATGACGCACAAGTAATGACTTTTGATCCATTTCCGTGTTTCGTGTTCCGATTTCCGCCCATTTTTGAGGTATTCCGTTTCGTATTCCATCTTCCGCTTTTCTCGGAAAAATTCCACGTCTGTTCCTGGTAAACATTAGGCGATTGAAGCGGGAAAATTTCGTGGAAAAAAGCGGAAAAACATTTGAAAACGCTTACAAGGAAAGGTTCCCAACTCATGGTGAGCTCTTGCGATGCTAATTTGACAGAATGTAGAGCCCTGTGAGCGGAGTACAGAACCACAGTCAGATTTTGCTGAACGCTTTTTTAAGACCTGGAAAAGAGGTGTGAAGGCGAGTGAGCAACACTCCACAACCTCTACAGCACCCCATCAGATGTGCATCTATGGCGTAGTCGGCAGGAGCGCCGTCGAGCGCACCGGCTGGCTTCTCAGTTCAAGTCTGAGTGCTGCCTATGTTTTTGCAGCATTAGTTTGCTCTTATTACGCTTTCTCATGATCACAGGATACAATTTTAGACCATCACTGCTTACAACAAACCAAGGCTGTCTATTTGCGCTTTCATATGTGCTAGTTTTTCAACTATTCATATATGCACCATATTATTTCTCTGGGAATAAAAATTCCTATATATTATTAAATTAAAGGTCTTATATTTAGTATTTTTTCTTTTAGACAACAACTATGGTACAAAACTATGAAACAAGTAAATACAAGTGCTTGTCACACTAGCAGCATCTTACAAAGTTTTTTCCTTCTCACATTTGTACGAGAAACACTTGGAAAAGGGCGCGTGGAATATTTGGAAGACGTGCAGGCGGTCACTTGCACCCAATACCAAGCCCAGGGTTCGGACTTTTTCCTCCCAGCCCACCGAGCCTCTCATTCCTCCAGGCTCGGTGAGTTGGTGCCAGACTTGTCTGGTGAGGATAAAGCGCTGGCTTGCTCGTCGGATGGCCACCGCCAGTCATTGTACGGCCAAATACGCATTCAAGTTAAGAACAAAGAACGCCGTTACTCAATCGTTTTGGGATGCGCCACGCACTCGTACATCTGCGGGATGTCGTGGAGGCGATTTGAATGCGTACTTGACCACAAGACGACACACGCTGTCCAGCCGATGAACAGCGCTTTCTTCTTCCCAGACAAGTGTGGTACCATAGTTACCATAGTTGTTTGTACCATAGTTGTTGATTAAAAGAAATATAATAAATATAAGACCTTTAATTTAATAATATATAGGAATTTTTATTCCCAAAGAAATAATATGGTGCATATATGAATAGTTGGTAGCATTTCACCAAACCCGTAGGGATGGAAGGCTTGGGAGGGAAATCCGAACCAGGAACCTGCTATCGGATGCACGCGACAGTCGGCGCCTCCTCCGACTGCTCGTTCGTTGGATAAATTCCCATTCGAAATACCTTTGCAATATCTCCAAAAGTGTAGGGGCTCATCTAGGAAGAAAATAAATTAGCACCGTCCTTGTCTAGTCTTTATTATTATACGTCAATACATCGATTGTTGATTATTTATGTCTATGAAAAGATTCATTTCACTATTTATATATTTGTTTTCATCTGGACATCTTATGTTATTGTTATTCGCAGCAGGGTGGTGATGAAATATCGGACCTGTCCTAGGCGTAGGACGGCTCGCGGGGGAGGGGGTCGCCATGGAATTCGGCCATATGCTCCGTTCTGTATTGCACAAAATTAAAAATTTTACACAGCACTGGTGTGTCCTATCCCAGTGGTGAACTGAGTAGGTCATTTCTGATGAAATTTGGCCTTCACGTGTGTCCCTACCAAGGCGCTAACCACTTAGTACTAGGTGACTCCCCCGACTCGCTTTGCCCCTATCCCTATAGGGGCAGGCACTCCATTCTGACTCTTCGACAAAGTGGCGACGTCTAAGGTAAGCGTCTGAGGTTTGTCCCAACTGTGCCTATCCTAACCGATTTAGCAAATAAACAGCATTTCTTGTATAAAGGCGAAACTTACAAGTGATTTACGCTGACTACGCTGCAGTATTGTTGCCTTGCTCCTGACTGTTGATTCTTAAAAGATTCCGCTGAAACGTTGACAGAACTGTGGCGCAGAACCTAAAAGACAAGGCGCTGTATTCGTTAGAAGAACATAGGGTCTGCAAAACTTACAGACGTCGAGTGTTTGTGTCCTTAAAGCTGCTGAATTTAATGGGGTGCATCATAAACAGCTTCCCGTGGTAATTTCTGTGCCAGGCGCCACGACCACCTTTACCGTACAGCAAATCGACCTGAGTGCTGTTTAGGCTAAAAATATATTAGTATATTATTGTAGAGTATGTAGTATGGAAAAAAGCAGTGATAAACTATAACGAGTAGACAACAGAAACTGCGTAAACTACCTTTTGTGTACTACACTGTGAAGGAACTTTGAGATAGCGATTTCATGAAACAGCCCTCCTTCAAAGAAGACTTCCATTAAACCAGCGTGATATTCCAGCAATGAAGATGGAACATAGTAGCTAAAGTTGGCGGTATTTATGATCATCTTGATACGAACACAAGTACATGCATATGGGCACATCATATATAAATAAATATATGCACGTATGTAATAGAAGCAATCTACTGTTCTTCCCGTCGCTCAGTCACAGGTTGAACTTTGTTTCTCCTTTTCTCTTTACAGTCGCTAATGCTCAAGCTTTGCGAAGACTTGCAACACTAATTCACAATCAGAAGGTTACAACTTCAATGAGAGCGACAATGAATACATACACAGTTTTTGACGTCTTCGTGCCACATTCAATATAATCCTCCGGGGTCGGTAAACTAGCACCAGGGTTGTCCGAGAAGGACGAAACACTGACTAACCCATTGTCTGGCCCCTGGAGGTTATTGATTAGGCCGAACACACGTTTAAATTGCCCCCCACAATAAAAGGATAAAGGACGGCGTTACTCAATCCCTTTTGGGAGCGCGACGCATTCTACTGCTACGGGATGTCGAGGAGACGAATTGAATGCGTATTTGGCCATACAATGACTTGCGGTGGCCAGCCGATGAACAAGTCAGCGCTCTATCCTTCCCAGACAAGCCTGGTAGCAATTCACCGACCACGGAGGGATGGAAGGCTTGGTTGGCCTAGGCGGGAAATCCGAACAAGGAACCTGGTATCGGGTGCACGCTACAGCCGGCGCCTCCTCCGACTGCGCTATATGCGCCCAGCCCCTACAATACGGAGTAGAAATACAATGCGTGGCGCATTCCGCTAACGCCGCCTCTTTTGTGGGTAGAAATTGGGTCGCTTATTTTAATTATTCATCGTTGTAAAGGACTGGTCTTCAATCATTAGCATATTCATTTTATTTATGATTCAATCCACTTTTTTTCAAGCCTCAAATGGCTGGAACTGAGGATATAAGCTGTTCTAGCGATGTTTTGTTGAATCAAACCTCTAGCGCCAGGCGGAACTCGAAACCCGCACTTCCCGCTGAGCGGACGCGAATGCTCTACGCCATTGCACTACATTTCTGATCCTGAGTTTCGATCGCAACCAAACAGCGTTATAACATTTTGTTCATGTTTTTACTTCAAGATATGCTTGTCAAACTGCTTCGCCGCAACAGTGTTATAAACCCGCTCATCCTTCCTTGTCATTATGGATAAATTAAAGAGCTACGCAAAGTATAACATGTTCGGGCCTTTAACAACCATCAAGAACATGAGTTTCCTTTCTTGCAACATTATGGTATCAGACTATAAGTGTGGAAACAGACACGTCAGAATTAAATTGTGGGGATCTAAGTAGGATATAATTTCTTGAATTGGCACGATTAGCTTATACAGTGACATGTAACTCACAGATCGCTCACTGACCATCCATCCGTTTCGGTCATGAACTCCGATACATCGCCAGGAGTTTCCTTTTCGGGTTGATACTAAATCGGTCCAAGTCAGGCAATAATGATCTTAAAACGATGGCCTTTATTTAAAACAATTTGTAGTGTTTAGATGCACTCTTAAGTGGTTGACAATGAAGCCAACAACAGATTACAAGCAGCTCGCAAAGGAGTGTTTAGCTGACGTTACCGGTATAGCCCTATGCGATGCTAATGATCAAACCATAAGAGTGATGTGAAAAAGCGGAATGCGCCTAATATTAGGCAGATCGGAAAGTCTTGGAAGAGTTTCTATTTTTTCTTCTCCACTTCTTTATGCAGCATACAATGGAAATCAATCCACATTTAATCACCATTGTTAGTCACCGCAGTGTTTCACCTACTGGGCAGGTCAGCGAATGCGACTGCCCTCCCCCAGAACTGGGGAGACGGGGGGTCGAAGAAGGCGTCGACCGCCCAGCTTAGCATCTTTAAACTTTGTGAAAGTTTTCTTAGCAAAAAAAAAAGCCTTTAGGGAGCAGAATAAGTGGCAATCTAAAGGGATAATATGGCAGATAAGGTAAGGTCTCCCAGCCCAGCTCCTCGCTTTTTTGTCTATGAGACTTTTCCCGAACAGAGTTTCTGGAGCTGGGCGATGTAAACGACAGCGGTGACCGTATGCGTTTGTGGCAGCAGCTCGCAGTGCAGCATTTCCTCCGAGTCCCAGAAGCAGTCAAGCGGATCCTTCTTGAGGTGCACGTTCGACTTTCCTTGCGTAGGCGGCCCTTCTCGTTGAGGAGGCCAAACGGAACGGAGTGCGTTGGAGTTCCGGTAATCAGATCTTCGAGAAACTTCTTGCGGGGTGAGCGGAGAGAGAGACTGACAGATGATTATGCGGGTGAACCGCATGGTAGTAGACAAGACATTTGGGGTCTATCTAGTCAAGGCTTTTCGGTCGCGGAGGGATGGGAGGCGGCTGACGACTGTCGATTGGGTACAACCGAGTCTTGTCGCGAGGTGGTAGCCTCCGGATCCTCCTCGGCAACATCGAGAACGGAGTCTTCCACTCCCGACAGAGGTTTGTCTTCGAAGTCCGTGTCCCCCTTCTGAAGTGAGGGAACCAGTCCTTGACCAGTGCTGATGGAAGCGATGACCTCCCCAGTGTGCTGCGAATGTTGTGGCCTGCTGCCGTCGCTCCAGTGCTGCGGCGTCACTCGTAGAAGATGGTTGCTCGAAAATGCTCCTGTGAAATTGCCGCTGCACTAACCCAAGGAAGAGCATGCGCGCTTGTATACTTCTATCAGAAAAACTTCAAGAATGTTCTACCAAATGGTAGGTTACCACATGGTAGATCATGGCTATCAAACGAAAGTCAGATGTTCTGAATTTTGAAGAAAACCTATCACAACTTTCCGATCAACCGATTTATAAAAGGCATGTTCCGGGCACAAATTCACTTTTACTATCAATGTCTGCCCCTTATTCGAAAGGCACAAATGAGTTGCATAACGTAAATACTTCCCCTGGAGCACTTTCCATAACGGTTTCACATTATCCCTCAAACTGTTAAACTTATCTCATCTTCGGCAAAGCGATTTGCCTACCTACAGCGTGGGAAACTATTGTACGGCTAGAGTTTTGGAATTTTTGGAAGCAGAACAGTATAGACATCGGAAATTTTGTAGTGGCATACCTAGCATAGTTATCTCGCATACCGTTAGGTTAGTAATCGCCACAAATCATTCTACGAAAAACGCAGGGTAACGGCAGCTTCCTAAAGGCCAGCATTTTGCTTTTTTGTTTTGTCTTCCTAGAACAAACGTCGATGCCTTTGAGAATTTCATAGGCTGCAGATGGACTAACGGACGCCCGTCTGACCCGGCTATCACAATAAAGTGACAGTGGAAAAAGCTTAAACCTTCAAGGGCTGGGCATCTGCGCGCTTAAAATGGTATGTCCAAGATTTGACAAGATTGGTTGTAATTTTCATTCGAAGTCCTCAGTTGCATTTTGCCTTAATTTGTTCGTCTGTCGCAACAGAAGACAGTTGTTTTTGAGATAAAAATAAGAAAGCTGATGGACAGTATCAGCGTATCTTATCCATTTTCACTGCCTAAGTAGAGCTCACGTCTTCTAGAAAGCACCAGAAAAACGATGCTGCAGTGTCCCTTGTCAAAGCTTCCACTGCAGTTCTGTTGCTAAACTGCCAATCAACTAAAAGTTGCGGTGAATTTTTTGAGTGCTTGACGCGACTTTTAATGCTGCTTCTTCGCTGTGATTTGAGACAAATTTTATTTTATTATTTTCCTCTAAAAATTAAAAGTTTATAAAATTATTAACTCATAGAGGCAGGTGAACTAAAAAAATTAAAAGTTCTACCAAATTCCCCTTGAGCAAGAAAAATTTCTCACCATCTTATAGAGCCTCTAATTTAATCTGCCTAAAAGTCACTTCAATTTGGAAGAGTTCGTTCTGATTTCAAAGTCCTGAAGCTAGCTTAGAATAGTATCCAGTGTTATTTGATAGTGTCCAATTCGACGTGAAAGTGGTGTATGTCCTCTTCTATTGTTCCGTTTCGCCAAACGTCCGTTTCAAACCGGATGCGTACCAGTTTTAAGAGGAACCTGAAAGATGGAGTCCGCCTCGGCTGGTGCGTGTCCGGAGGGTATGTTTGTGCGAGTGCTTTGGTAACTCGAATTAACTACTGCCGAGTTTTTACAGCTAGCCCGTTTTGGTAATGGACCTAAGTGTGATTCACCAATAGGGACGCACTACAGTGTCCTGTCTTCCAATCGTATCATGTCTTCAAGTACAGTTTTGTTTTTTATCTGATTCCTTCGCTTGTAAAGAGAGAGAGGAGGAAGGAGAAGAAACAGCGATGGCATCTGCTGGTACTTGATCACCGAGTAATCAATCCAATTACCCTGTGAATTTAGGCAACTGTTCCTGTGTCTCTTTTAACAATTCCATAATCTTTTCATGTGCATCTTCTGTCGTCGTACTATTGCGTTTGGTTAGCGGCACGTCATATGTTTAACGTAGCTCAAATAAATAGATAAATAAATTACAAATTGCCACCTCAAGTTGTTGATCTCTGGTAGGTTCTTTATAACAAACGACTAAGGAGAGCGTCAAGAAATTCTGCAATTTTCGAAAGAAAAATGGAAATACTCTGCCTTACCCCGTTGTGAAACTGCTTCCATATACGCTGAGCAGCGGTGTCGTTCTTGTATTTCTCTTCAAATAATTTCACGACGGTTTTTGCTGCCTTAAGACCTGAAACGTCATGAATGTATTTGGAACATAAACACGATGAGGCGATTCTGGGATTTCAAGGGTATTTGAGAAAAGAACTGCTTCCGAAACTCTTTTGAAGAATGTTATGATTAAATAAGGGATCTGACCTAGTCGGGAGGAAGCACAGGTTTCACTATCCCAATTTGTCCACTGAATTTGTCCGAGAGTTCCTGCTGCTGCCCGATGAAAACGCGGTCCTCAGAGAAACTCTGTGGAGGTAGTTGTGGTGATGCGGAACGTCTACCCATTCCGCCGCGCGCCGCGTAGCGCCGCGCGCACGCCGCCTGTGCGACATCGCCAGCCATTCGCTGGCGTGGGCACGAGATTACCTGCTACGGTACATGTCGCGAAAGTGAGCAGCATTGGTAGGTGGGAGCGTGCCGCCTACCAATATTAATATCAATATTAACCAAGCAGAGCCCGGACCAAACACATGCCAGCCGATCAGGGTACCGACTGTACACTCACTCTCTGAATGGCCTTTGTCATACCATCGCCCATCCCGAGCGACGCCTAATGATATGCTCCCATATCGATCGGGCGGCGCGATGGAATCGATATGGGTGCATATCATTGGGCGTCGCTCGGGGTGAGCGATGGTATGACAAAGGCCAATGACAGCTCATTCAATGCGGTCTGATTGGATGGGGTGTTCCCATATCCCAGTGCTGCCCGTCTTCGCGACGTATACCCTTTTGAAATCAAAGCGAACGTCTTCCAAATCTAAACGACCGTCTTTCGGTCAAACTAGAGGATCTCCAAGGTGAGAAGACAAAGGAAATTTTATTATAATTTTCTAAGAAATTTTTTGGTTGAAATGACCGAATGAGTGTAATAATTTTTTCAAGATTTTCATCTTTGGGAAAAATGATAAATTTAGTTTTGTTTTAAAGCGCAACAAGACAGTAATCATTTAGTGCATTAAAAAGGGATCGCGACATGCACCCGATTAGCTCGTCGCGTTTTTTATTTGACTGGTAGTATGAATGACACTTATATGAAACATCAAAGTGAAGATATGTACGTGTGTTCCTTATAATTATTTTTGTTGTGTCGCTCATAGTCGTGACACTGCATGCAAGCAGAAATTTTCCTCTCAGTCATAGCGACGTCATAGACGAGGGTATGGCGTAATCTCCTTTTATGACACGAAAAACGGCCGGCTTTCTGTCCTTGAAAACAAGCTTTAAACCACTATTTTTCCCCCAAAGTTAGATTTTTATAAAATTTCAAGCAGTCTAGATGCCTCGACTACTTCTGTGCTAAACGAGGTTGTAAAGTGGATCAGTGCTTATTGAACGGCCTAACGTTTCCACCCGTTCATCGTCTTCGGAGGCCTGAAAGTGGCTTATGGGTTCTGATGTTGCTATCTGTCCGACCAAACGTCTCTAGCCTTTTGGCTATTGTCACATAGTGTAGAACGAACAGTATAGTGAGTCTCAGGCACCATCTGTCGACTAACTGCAGCAGCGGCGTCGCTCCGCACAAGCGGTGGATCAGCGGGTGGGTTTATCGTTCGTGGGTCTGGGGTTTTCTGCCATGCCTCAAGACGATATCCGAAAGGCTACAGTCGATGAGGCGTTTGGTCGAATAGATGGCAACATCCGAATCCTCAAGCCACTTTTATGACTCCGAAGAACGACGAACGGGTTGAAACGTTGGTCCGCTCAATAAATTCTGATCCACCTCACGACCCCGTTCGGCAGAGAAGCAATCGAAACACCCATGCAATGCCGAGGTTTTCCGAAGAAAGGACTTGAAAATTTCAAACAGTGCCACTTTGGAGTAATTTCAAAGAAATCGTTCTGAAAATTTCCCTTGATCAAAGATTATTCTAACCTTTTCGGATAGTCCCCAGTCTAACGTGGAAGGAGCTCGTTTTGATTTCGAAGATATTCAGCTTCTTTTCAAAAGCGTTAGGTCCGCTTATAACAGCGTCAATTTGGCGTAAAAATTGTCCAGTTTGACATGAAAATTGTGTATGCGGACTGAAACATTGTTCAACAGCAGACATGCAGCAAGGGTGGGACAATTTACAATTTGTCAGCGGTCGCTAATCGGTGCGAAGCCCAGAAATTGAGTGAACGTTCCTGCACCCGTTAGTTGTGTGAGAATGAATGGCGGGCATTCCAATGTTGCCCCTCCCGATTAGGAAGGATCGTAAATATGTTGTGCTACAGCTGCTTGCCAGTGCTTAGCTGAACTTCAGTCGACTCCGAAAAACAGGACAACAGAAATTTTAGATTTTTTACAAACGATGCAAAAAGGAGTAGTATATCTTATCACTTTTAGAAAAATTGTAAATGATTTACCAACAGCCGTGCTCCACCAACTCCTGCTACCGTTATGGCCGAGTCCACGAGGATGAAATACGGCCGACAGATTGACTTCGTTCCAGAAATTGAACGTTGCATCATCTGCCATGACAAAGTAACCTGTTGTCCCTTGAAGACGCAGCTCTTTCGCTTTTGCTAAGCAGTAGTAGGCGTAGTACCCTCGTGTCATTTCAGACGTTGATAGGTGGATGTAGTTGAAAGCCTTTAAGACCTTGGGAAATCCAACTGGAAAATTAAATTCTTGCATTGTCACTTCGTTTAAACAAACTTTTATTTTTTCTAATTCCGATAAAATTCCTTTATATTTTTATTTTTATTGTTTTAATTTCTTCAGAATCGCAGAACCTTAACCTATGTATTAGGTTGGCAACTAATTTCGTGGACTCTCAAGAATCTTCAGCAAAAGTACTTATTAACAAGTAACTAATGACAATCTTTAATTAAAATAAGATCCCTCGTAACGCAGAAGTGCTTCCCATATATATCAGGTAGCTGGTCTATCCCACGGCCATAGAGTTATTGTGCTTTTAAGGCCAAGAATCTTCGGAGGTGCATTTTGACCCGGTCCACTTTATTAAATCGTCTTCCAACCAAGAAGTACTGCACCGCACTAAAAATGTGGTAGTCACTCGGCGCAAGGTCTGGGCTGTAAAATGGATGAGTTTGACGCTCCCATTCAAGGTCTTCTATTTTTTGAGGCATCCGGTTCGCTACGTTCCCTCCGTTTGGTGGTGTCAAGAAGCTATTAACTTCTGGTAGCTCGTCAAGAACGGTTCCAGCATTAATGCTGTAATCTACTCTTCTCAACCTGGCCGCGCGCAGGCTGAACTCCGCTTGATTCGGTTCAGACACATTTTCAGGAGCTGAATTATCTATCAGCAAGATAACACCACATCACACGTCACGAATCGGGAGCTTCAAAAAATCGAAGACCTTAGCTGGGAGCTTCTAACTCACCCACCTTACAGCACAGGCTGTGCGCCAAATGACTAGCACCTTCATAGCTCGCTGCAGCACTTCTTGGTTGGAGGACGATTTATTAATGTGGACCATGTCAAAATGCACCTCCAAGGATTCTTGGCTTCAAAAGCCCAAGAATTCTACAGCTGTGGGACGGGCCAGGTAGCTGATAAATGGGAAGCAGTCCCGCGTTCCAACAGGCCCTTATTTGGTTGAAAACTGTTATTTGTTATTTGTTTATGAACACTTTTGTTGAAGGCGCTTGAGAGTCCACAAAATTAGTTGCCAACCTAATAGCTCTTTCCTAGTTTGCTCATAACTTTGAACTTTCTTAGATCTGTCCCAGAGATAGTACATGAAGCTTTTAGCGTGACACTTTCACATACAAGTGAGGTGCCCTTATGCTTACAGTAATTTAACCATGCATCCTAGCGACACCACACCGTTAGTGAAAGAACCTTACGATTGTCGTAACGATCGGGATACCACGAGCCACAGAAGATAGTGACACCAAAATACGGCTGATACATTCGCTGAAGAAGACCGATCGTCTTATTCCAAGGATAGTTGCTTGTTATCACCAGTGCCTAAGTAATAAATAATTGTTGATAATATTAATTAATCAATAATTACTGTTAATATTGACTGCGCACTTTACTACACTATACAGACTCTTCTTATCACCATCTTTGTTCATTGCATTTCTTATTTTTCACTATTTTTATCACAGTGTGATAGAAATGTTTGGTTTAATAGGATCTTCCTGTAAAAGAACTTTAAAAAGCCTATAGAAAAAAATGCAATATAAGTTAAAGGTGGTCTTTCTTCCCTACTCGAAATGCGCCACGTATTCTACATCTACGGGATGTCGTGGAGGTGGTTTGAATGCTCGAAATGCGCCACGTATTCTACATCTACGGGATGTCGTGGAGGTGGTTTGAATGCGAATTTGGCCTATATAATGCCTTGTGGTAGCCAGCCGATGAACAAGTCAACCCCTTATCCTTTCCAGATAGGTTTGGTACTAATTCATCAACCCCAGAGGGAAGAAAGGCTTGGATGGTATGGGCGAGAAATCCGAGCAAGGAAAAAGAACGTGTACAGGATGCGCACAAATTATACGCACAATAATACCTCAACGCAAATGCGGATTTAACAGCGAAACCTAAAACATAGTAACTTTATTTTCTAACTAACAGGAACAAGTCAGAGTCATTCGAAATGGCCGCCCTTCACTATAGCACAAGTCCTCAGACGAGTGATGAACGAATCACAAGTGGCAGGAGGTAGTCGTCGCTCATTTCATTCCACGCTTTCGTTAGCGAAGCTTCCAAACACGTCATATTTGCGTGTCGGGTTGAGCAGTCTTTGCTCAGTAACTGACCAGACAGGGAAGTCGTTTTCTGGTACTCGCCCTTGTTAGTTTTGTCACCGGATTCGACAAAAACTAATGGAGACTTTCCGTTCCGAAGTGATTGCTCCCCAAACCTTAATTGAGCAGGATGTGCAGTTCTGCCGACCAAATTTCCTTTACGGATAGGAGCACCAACTTTCCGCAGAATAGTGCGATCGCTTTGACGATTTACCGCAGGTTCCAGCTTGAAAACTTTCTCATCAGAGAGGACGATTGCGCGGTGCGTGCCACTCACGAACCGTTTTCTTCTTGCATCTTCGTACTCGTAGAGCTTTTATTCTTTCAGTCAGCATGTGAATCCGTTGTGTGCGATATGGATACGTCTTAAGCTTTTTCCTGACTATGGTTCTAGCACTGGCAACAGAAATATTGGGTTTTCAGCCATTTTTCGTAAGGAACGGCGAGGATTACGGCGAGTTCGCTCACAAGCTTAATCATTTTCGGAGTTACGGTAATCGAACCCATATCTCTTTCATTCCTCTCCGACAAAGTCCGAAGCTGCTTGAATCGTGCTATGGCGTCATACACTGTTCGTCAAGGAACATTGAGATTTTTGGAGCGCTGCGACCAAATAGGTGCAAGTTGATGATAGCCTGTCGCTTCGGATTAGTCTTTGCCATTAGCGCTCTGTAAGCATCCATGAGCTCAAACTTGGAATGCGTTAATATAAATGTATAATATATTCCAAAATGAAATCCAAAATCCAGTTCTGCTAGTAGTTGTCGACTGTGCCATACACTGTGCGGGTAATTTGTGCGCACCCTGTACATGTCAATCTTATCTTTCTCAGACAAGTCCGGTACTACATAGTTCATCGACCTAAAAAGGATCGGAAGTTTGGTTGGCTTGGGCGGGAGACCTGAACCAAGAACCTCGAATTCATGCTGGTGCAAGCGACAGCCAGCGTCTACTATGACTGCTCTACTACGAGCCCGCCCCACTTCACTGTAAGTATCTAAAAACTTCGTCATAAATTTCCACTTAGCCGGTCATAGCTACTCTTTAGATGCTTCCCTCGAAAACACTCGATAGCACTTGTCCCTCTCGAATGCGACTCGCAGGGTATTGACGTGGTTGTGAACCTGTCAGTATAACTCGCTTATCATTCAAGTGCGAGCCCCTGAACTTTAAGAAAACAACCGGATGAATAGGCTACTCTTAATGGTAAGTGATACCCGCTAGCTGCTGTCAAACTCGATTACGCATTGGTAGGTAGAGAGATAGCCACCGTTCTTCGCAGGGAAGACAGCATACAGTTGTTCTCGTGAGCTGCCGTGAGTTGGTGTGGAGACGGAAGGCACTTTGCCAAACCTGAAACACTTGGTGGACATTTCCGCGATAAAACTTTACTTTTCCCAATTATCTCTTACGACGGTTCACCACTTCGTAAGCCGTACCTCTGAAATCTGCCGTTGCACACCAGTCGGAGAGCCCATCGAATGCTTTCAGCTTACTGTGAGAGGACTTGTCCATCTGCATTAAATATGTAATGGAATTATATGCTTTTCGTCATGTCTGGAGCAAAGCATGCTTTACGATAGTTGTACGTTGACATATTTGAATAGTTATTCAAGTTATTCAAATGATTCTCACTCGAATTTGATTACTTGAGTTCAAATATTCAAAATATCGTTTTTAAAAATGAATTCGAATATCCAAAAAAATCTCTTTTCAACTCAAATTCAATTGAATTCAGCTTGTTCAGTGTCAATTCGAATTCAGTTGAATTCAGTTCTTCGAAAAAATTTTGCGCGAATTTGAGAAAATCAACTGAATTCAACTGAATTTTTCGAATTCGAGCATATTTAAGGTTCAAATGCTTCTTTCAAAAATTCTCAAAAATTTCGAAACCTTTCAAATATTTGAAAATTTGGGGAAAGCATAACTAAACACGGTGCCAACTACCCAACGCCAGCGTCGTTTACTCTCATTCTCAGACAAAATTAACAACAGAGACAAGTTTCCCGGAATGACCGTTATTCAAAAAATATTCAAAGTTGAAGCTGAATCTGAGGCTTTTATTTTTGCTTTTCATTGCTCACTGGATTATTCCTCTAGTCATACTGCGCCTATGCAGTTCTATTCTTTGTGCACAAAATTTGTATAGATAGATAAATCTGCAATATGCCATATTCGTCTAATATATAACATTTTCACGTCAAAATGGACACTTTTCAAATCAACTTTCTGCATTCTAACTATCACTTGTTTCCCCTCTCGGCAGCATTTTAGGACAGTATTGAGAAAACAAACTTCATGTCCCAATGTGTGCATAAGGTAGAGGATTAAATAAATGTTTTGTACCCGCTAATTCTCTCATATTTCGCTAATTCTGGCAGCGGGTTTCTGGACCTCGGCAGAGGAAGCGGGGGCTACGGGAACGCGACAGAGCAGCAATGATAGCCGCGATAGCCAATCACGGCAGCAATGATGCGTCTTACAAGAGAACTGCCTCAACAGCATGCTGAAACGGCAGGAACGGATGCTATAGAAAGAATCTCCATCCTCCGTACAGTAACGAAACACGTTTCGTTTTTACTGAGCGCTTGAGGCAAGCGAGTAGGAAGCACAGAAATTTTCTAGTGGCTAGTAGGGTCAAGCTTACCACCGCGAACATTACGCGCCCTTGACGAGACGACGGGGGTGTCCTAGGAGGGCTTCACCCATACACCTACGCCTTAGTTACGCACCATCGAAGTAGCTATTTCTAAGGTAGTCAAGGGCGCCTGAGATAAACAGCCGGAGGAGGCGCCGCTTGTCGCATGCACTCCCTCCACGATTCGAGAATTGGCACCAGACTTATATTCGTTTTTGTGATTATTACGTGGCAAAAGACGTAGAGACGTGGCCTGGGTAGCGCAAGGCCAGGGTGATGCTTCGTGTCATGACGTCGAGGGTTCGGTTCCCCAGCTATGCTTTGTTTTTGCACCTTTATCCTAGTAAAGAATTTTCGTGGAGGATAGCAATCCGAACGATTTTATCGAATTTGCTGCGATAGAATGTTTTACACATTCCTTTTCTGGAACTCGTTGTGCACTTTCGATACTTCAGATGTGCAAAATGCGATGAAATACGAAATATTTATAAAGTACGTTGTTAGCGCACGCTACAATGGTAGTAGTCTCCTCTATAACAGTATAACTCTATGTAATAGCTGTTACCTCGTTAGTAGGAATGGATGAGAAATCCACTGCTGCTCTTCGACAGTTAACATTACGCGATCCTTCGTCAACAACAGAGTAGTTGCTCGGATGGTTGTTTGAGGACGGAAATTTGTACCTGGAATGGAATATAAATCATACCATTTCCACTCAAAACTGGACACTTTCGTTTGAAAAGAGACATTTTCTCATCCAAAATATAGCTAAAATGGACATGCTTTATCAAAAGTTAATAAACGTTTGTTTTAAAAAATTTATAAATACTAAAAATTCAGCAACATGGTCTGCTATTCAAAAATGTGTACCCTTTTTCGATCACCATAGAGTTCATCATAAACCTCGTAGCGCCGAAAAATATTATTAGGTTCATTCCGAACCTCTCTGTTATGAGCAAAATATTGTATAGGGAGATTGTGCTGTGCACTTATCGCTGTATTTATTTGGTTGATTGTGTACATTTGGGTTATTTATCAGAAGTTTCACAAAAAAATAGCGACTCATTTTCTCTGCTGCGACTGCTTGTTTCGAGAGTTACCCGCATATAAACATCATTCGCGCTGTCAATCCACAGACAACGAGCTGTATAGCATGACGGCGCAATCCCTCCATATGATCGGCAAACACTTTGCTTTTCAGCACGTCAAATGAACCTAAAAATACAGCCGCAAAGATAAGAATCTTGCATCTATGTTGTTACAAGATGTTTTGTTGAGACCAAATCTCTTGCGCCAGGCGGGACTCGAACTCGAACTCTGACCTTCGCTTTCCGGCAGCGATGCTACGCCTTAGGGCCTCGAGCATACTTCCCGTCGCCGCGATGAATCGCGGGCGATGAGTTTTGCAGAGCGACGCGAAAGGATTTGAATTTCTCAGTGCTCGTCGCATCGCTCCATCGCTCTGCAAGGAGCGCGACGGCGATCCGCCCAGGACCTACGCTAAACAACGCGCGCGGCGCGAAAAAGTAATGCCATGCCCGCGATGAGCGCGGGAAGCCATCGCGCATACCGGCCCGCCACCGTTGCGGTGGCCGCAGCGAAGTTTCCTTTGACTATTCGGCCGCACGCGGCGGAATGGCCACGAACTGAGCGCCGGATGGCATCGCGAGTCGCGACGATGGAAGTATGCCCGGCCTTAAGCCCCCCTGTTATACTCCCGCGGAAGCTTCCGCGGATGGCGGAAATCGCG
Organism: Heligmosomoides polygyrus bakeri; assembly: GCA_947359475.1. Classification (NCBI taxonomy): domain Eukaryota; kingdom Metazoa; phylum Nematoda; class Chromadorea; order Rhabditida; family Heligmosomidae; genus Heligmosomoides; species Heligmosomoides polygyrus. The sequence goes on from OX375867.1 coordinate 84,498,427, forward strand.
TCGGGACCCCTGCGCCGGACCACTCGTCGCGGCCCGCCACACCAGCCACCTGCACTGCACCGCGGACGGCTGTCGTTCCGCGGAGTTCTGCGCGGGAAACGCGCTCCGATGCGTATGTCATACTCCTGCGGGAGCATCCGCGGGACGTCCGCGGACGGAAAGAGGCACCGCGGACGATCGTCGTCGAGCCGCCTGCGGCTGGCGTCGCATTGGGAGCGCGTTTTTGGCGCCCGACTTCGCGGGACGACAGCCTTCCGCGGTGCAATTGCACCGCGCGACGGCTACCGTCTCGCCGGGCGGGGAAGTATAACAGCCCTCTCCTCAGAAAATTTTGAAATAAGTTGCTTGCGCCTTATGAGCTTCAAAACAAGTTAATTGCGCCCTTACCAGGGAATGCCGTCAGCTTCCCATGGAACTTCGGATTGAGACCTATACCACGTGAAAGAGCTCGAGACGCTGATCACAGATATATAGACCAAATTTGCTAAATGGATCTCCTAAGCGAGTTATGGCCGGCGGAAGCCGCCATGTCATCGGTGTGTTGGGCGCGCTCAATCAGCGTTGGGCGGAGTTTTGCGTGGTAATCAGCGGCTCGGCTATTAGCGCCGTCGGCAGCAGCGGCGGCGCAGTGGTAGAGTGCTCACTTCACAGGATTGGGGTCTTTGGTTCGGTTCCCGACGCTGGCGACTTTTTTGCATTTTGTCACCTAACTTCGACGACGACCTATAATCTGATTTTTTAGCACATTTTTGAAATAACGGCTAATGACGACTTGCATTTATGCCTATTTGAAGACGGAAACGTGTTTCAGGTAAAATGTTTTATGCATGACGTGCAGCAAGTCAGAAATTCAAATCAAAACAAAATAAAAAGTAAAATAAATAAAAAATCAACAAAACTTAATAAACACAATAAATAAAAAGTAAAGGCACTAGTTAAAAGTTCCGACTCCACCGACAAGACTTCGGTCAAAAAAATTCTTTCGCTAAAACTTTGTCTAGGGGGGTTATTTGGTGTGCTGATCACGAATCTGGCATCCGTTTTTCACGATTCGGTCGGAGACCACCCATACCGTTAACAAGGGTGGTCCAGGCAAGGTCACCGATTTCGCTGAAACTTCGTCTAGGGGGGTTATTTGGGGTGCTGATCACGAATCTGACATCCATTTTTCACGATTCGGTCCGGAGACCACCCATACCGTTAACAAGGGTGGTCCAGGCAGGGTCACCGATTTCGCTGAAACTTCGTCTAGGGGGGTTATTTGGGATGCTGATCACGAATCTGACATCCGTTTTTCACGATTCGGTCGGAGACCACCCATACCGTTAACAAGGGTGGTCCAGGCAGGGTCACCGATTTCGCTAAACTTCGTCTAGGGGGGTTATTTGGGATGCTGATCACGAATCTGACATCCGTTTTTCACGATTCGGTCGGAGACCACCGACACCGTTGCTACCACTATTCGGCCAAAGTGCTGTCGGTGGAGTCGGAACTTTGAACTAGAGCCTTTACTTTTTATTCATTATGTTTATTATGTTTTGTTGATTTTTTATTTTATTTTTACTTTTTATTTTGTTCTGACTTGCTTTTGAATTTGAATTTCTGACTTGCTTCACGTCATGAATAAAACATTTTACCTGAAACACGTTTCCATCTTCAAATAGGCATAAAT